>CAUYSK010105445.1:0-17946 GCA_963575035.1 Avahi laniger
GGGTGAGAAAAACAGGAGGACTCTTGGGGTTATCTTCACAGGAGAGCAGTTGCTGCATCTCCACCTGCTCCTCATTTTATTTAAACTTGACCAAGTCCAGTAGCAACTGAAATTGTACAAATCAAAGGACAGATTTAATGCTGTAGTGCAGGAGTTAGGAAATTCTATAGCCCATGGGGCCAGATTCAGCCCACCTGGATTACTACTCTTTTTCTAATAAAGTTTTATTGGAACACAGCCACACCTAGGTGTTTGTGTATTGTCTGTACTGCCTTTGCAGAGTTGAACAGAAGGATGGCCCTCCAAGGCTGTATTTACTGTTTGGCCCTTTATCAAAAAAGTTTGTCAGTCTAGGGAATCACGCTATTTACAGGTGTTCCCTGTTGAATTATTTTTAATTGTGAGGAAAGAAATCAATCTTTAATTAGAGCCTGCTGAGCCTTCCTAGGAGGAGAGAAGATGCCACAGAGCTCTCTCTGTCTCCCTGGCAGCGAGACGCGAATGAGAGAAAGGAGGAGGGACTGAGTCACACCAGCCCAGTCCTTTCTCCTTGTCTCCCCAGTTAAGGACATTACTTTTTCTATGACAGGAAGGGAATGAGCAATGGAGAGAGACTGATTGTAAATAATAGGGCCGAAGTCTACGATGGATAATGCAACAAAGTTTTTAGTGACACCAAATGGTGGACTTGGGTCTGGGAATTACCTCTCATGTGGGCTGAATTGAGTCTCTTGCCCCCCGCTACCCGTATTTGCCAAATTCGTATGTTGAAGTTCTCACTTCCAGGACCTCAGAATGTGACTATGTTTGGAAATAGGGTCCTTAAAGGGCCAATTAGGGTTAAATGAGGTCATGAGTTTGGGCCCTCAGCCAATGTGTTTGGCGTCCTTTCTCTTAAGAAAGAAATTGGGACACACACACACACACA
Source organism: Avahi laniger (assembly GCA_963575035.1). Lineage (NCBI taxonomy): Eukaryota > Metazoa > Chordata > Mammalia > Primates > Indriidae > Avahi > Avahi laniger. The sequence continues at coordinate 929 of CAUYSK010105445.1, forward strand.
CACACACACACACACAGGAAGACTGTGAGAAGACACAGGGAAAAGACGGCCATCTACAAGACAAGAAAAGATGCCACATAAGAAACCAACCCTGTGAACACCTTGGTCCTGGACTTCTATCCTCCACAATTGTGAGAAAATAAATTTCTGTTGTTTAAGCCACCCGTGGTACTTTGTGATGGTAGGCAGTCCTAAAAAACTAAGATGCCTCTGCTTAAGTCTATCATGGTGGCTTCTTAGATACGATGCAAACAGTGCATGGGTCTTTCTGAGGTGTAAGTTAGCAGTTCTCAACTGGGAACAATTTTGCCTTCTAGGAGACATTGGGCAATGTCTGCAGTCATTTTTGATTGTCATGATTAGTGGAGGGAGGACTGTAATGCAATTGGCATCTAGTGGGTAGAGGCCAGGATGCTGCTGAACATCTTACAATACACAAGACAGCCCTTCATAACCAAGAGGTACCCAGCCTAAAGCATCAGTGGTGCCAACATTGAGAAATACCGATGTAGCAGAGACACATCACTCTTCTGCTCTATCGTCTCTTCTCATTCTTAGCCCTTCGGTGTTCTTTGAAGGTGCTGGAAGAGGCTGTCCCCTACTCTGAGCAATGTGTTCAGTGCCCACATAGTATCATCAAAATAATTGAAAGGAAAGACTGCCTTCAAGTCTTGCTGCTATTCCAGCAAATTCCTAATAAGTACACTCTGGGTGCAGTATGATTTCTGTGACAGGGACTTGGAGTTTCCTGAGGGACAGTCTTCTTTTCAATACTATTAACTTCCCCAGGTTTGAGGTCTATGGGTGGAGCTGGCGTCGACAAAGAGGAACGAACAATTGATGGACTGTGAGCCTCCCAAGTACAAGCAGGCTGGTGGGAAGCTTTTTTTAATATCATATTTTATATACAACTCTGGGTCAAGCCAGGCTGTGAATGTACAGTGCCTGACCCTAGCACGGAGGAACGATCGATTGTGCTCAAACAGAGAACTATCCAAATGATTTATTTATGCAGCAGTGCAGCTCTCTGCACAGACTGTGAGTTGTGTGTGTGTGGACATGTGAGTGCATTTGTGTGTGTATGTGTGGCCCCCCACGATCCTCCCAGTTTCAGCTGAACCTGTAATTAGCTCCTCAGAGACTAGATAATCACACTTTGCTTTTTCTACCTATAAATGCTAATTTGGCTTTCTGATTTCTTGCTAATTTTCCCAGATTTAAATCACCATGATTGGGACTTTTGGCAAAATACCCAGTTATCAGAACAAAGAGTGGTACCCTGGAAAGATAGCTGAAAGACTCCAGAGTCTTTGTAACTGGGATTGGCCCTTATTATCACTTTTATTTTTGTCTAAATTTGAGAAGAAACTTCTGATGAATTATTTTGAACACATCTACTGTGTTCCTTCCCAACTAAAATGGTGCCCTTCCAGGAAACCATCAAAATGTGGTCATTAGGGCTGGACATTTCAAACCTGGCAGAGTCTATGCAAGCATTACAAATTGAGCAATTGCATTCCATGGTAGAGATTGTGTTCCCTACAACCAGGACCCTAAATAATAGGTTCCTGAGCCAAATTAAGTACAAACAACCCAATTGCCTTTTGTCTCCACTACTGAGCATGAGTTCTGATAGTCATTGTCTTACTTCTCCCTGTAGATCTAGGATTGCTCAGAGAATTATATTCAAGGGGGAAGAACAAAATTCTGAGTCACTGATAGTTAGGAATACTTTGTTTATCAGCTACTATCCCATAGAACTTTCTGTGATGATGGAAGTGTTTTGTATCTGGGCTTTCCAAGACAGTAGCCATAAGCCACATATGCCTTATTGAGCATTTGAAATATGGTTAGTACAACTGAGGAACTGAATTTTTAATTTTATTTAATTTTAATTAATATAAGCATAAATAGCCTCCAGTAGGTAGTGACTACTGTATTGCCCAGTATACTTCTATATGCCCTCATCTCTTATCTTTTAAAAAAAGTATGAATATTTATTTTTATTGTCTGTGTCCATATCCATATAATGTACTTTAAACTTCAGACAAAAAGCCTACAAATATACACACCAAACTATTAATACCTCTCATGTTGGTATTAGAAAGGCATAGGAGAGGATTTTAGCATGTTACCTTAACTAATTCCAAAAAGAAAAAGAAAAAAATATAATGGGATTAAAAACCAATCAAATGAATCAGATGAGGCTAATTATATTATACAGCCAATTATGTTAAGCCATCTCCTTGAATTAAAATTAAAAGGAAAAAGATGGAAGGATGTGACAATTATCTCTGTAATCTGGGCAACTCTCTCCCTCTCTTTGTCCCATTACAGAGGAAGTGGATTTTGGTACCTTAGTAAAAGATCCCTTGTATTTTGTGCAATCAGTGCCTAAAATAATCATTTCAGTGGTTGTCAAAGCTATGAACCAGCAAGCAGGTGGTGGTGAGGAAGGAGGAACAAGACATGAACAAATGCATGAACCGCAGTCAGTCTCTGAAACTAAATCCATGAAAATCCCTTATTGTTGAAAGCCATTTGCAAAGTGTCCATGGTCCTTGCTTGGCTGGCACATGGCAGTGAATGTCTCCTTCCAAGTCTCCTGTGGGTGACAGAGAAATGGCTAACCAGGGATTTTTTTTCACAGACTTATTGATTCCAAGTTTGATCACAGCCACAAATTTCTTTCCCAGGTTATTAAGAAAAAATCAACTCTTTCTTGGACCATATGTTTTTAAAAATGTTAAGCACTAAGGAAATAAAGAAGTACAGGAAAGAATACTCTAAAGAGAGGCAACCAAGTGCAATTAAAATAAATGCACAGAATTGAAACACATAGAAGAGCAACCTCCACTAGAATTACAGAGCTTGACCAAATCCCATCCAGGGTTGACACTGTTCCCTGGTGATCTGGAGATTCAGCAGCCCCTCTGGGTGGACAGAGTTTTCTTTATCCATGTCAAATCAGTATGCCATCTCTACATACCTGAATTATTACAAAGGCAACAATGTTACAAAGCTCCACATGCCTAATGGGACTTAGTGCTTTCCCTTGACTGAGCACAAAGAGGTGCTAAACCTTTCTGCATAGATACTATCAAAGTAGAGGTTAAATCTGATACTGCAACAAGTAACCACCAGGGACCAGAAATGGCTTGCATTTTATCTTTTTCCTTCCTAGCATTGTGAAGTGAACATGGCATATGGTACATTTTAATTTCAGCAAATATTAATTTTTAATGGGAAAGGTACACCTGTCTTTGCATTGTTCCTGAAATTTCCAAGGTAGAAATTTATATATGTGATTTTGATACAATTGTAATTAAAATGAATAAATTAATATTATTCTAATTGATAGCACATTAATCTGAAAGCTACCTGAGGGTAGGTGTTCAGTGGTAAGCATGTTGTATCCTCAATTAAGTAAAATGTCAGACTTGGAATAAACAGTCTTCTGTGCTGTGTGCTAGTTGTTTTCCTATATTCTGACCCTCAGAAAAATTATAACATAACCTAGTACTGAAGGTAAATATTTGCCAAGAAAGAGGAAATTCTAACACACATTACCTGGTAGCACTTTTTAATTTTCTTAATAAACAGTAATTGATTAGTACTTGAGCATTTTAACAAGTTATTTTCTTCCTATACCTAGTGGAAGGTGTTTAAATCAATCTTACTTATGTGTCCCTTAGAAGGAGAACTGAGGTGGCAGTGGGGGAGAATGGAGGGAGGGACAAAGAAACCAAAAAAAAAAATTAGGTATCAGTTTTTGGCTACGTGTAACCTCAACTTATTTTTTGATGATTGTATTAGGAAGGCTTCTATATTCTATTTTGTAATACATTTCCCTGAGGGAACTTTAGACCTTGCAGGTAGGTCTGTTTGCAATTCCTATTAGATTGGAGAGTGGGGGGGTGGGCGGCAGGGAAGAAAAGGATAATGGAAATTTCACATTATTCAATTTTTAAAAAATCCAGTTTCTTGGCCTGACGATTTCTTAAATCTGTAGACCTTGATGTTTTAATCTCATGCATTCTGATAGAGCTTGATATTCATAACTGGTGGGTTTGATAAATTTTTAACCAGGAAGTTGAATATGATGAGAAAACACAAGGGGAGGTTTGCATTTTGCACCTTGTCGTTGAGCTTTCAGAGTTTCACTTTCACTTTTGCACTAAGAGTATTCCTTGGAGGTGTCAGACCTGCCCAAAGCTGACTTCCATCCATCCATATTGAAATGACTTTCTCTGAGCTTTCCAAAATTCCAATTTCAGTGCAGGTGGTAATATTCGAACGTGAGCAGCAGAATAGATATCAGTTTAAAACTCATATAAATATGCATTTATACTCCATGTGTGAACTCATAAGGTGTGGGATAAATCTTGTCATTTCAACATAAGTGGAATAACAAATAGATTGAAAGTAGGACGCGTGTTGAGAAAACACGTTCGGGATTCACAATGCAGTTATACACTGATGGTTTCGTGAAAATTGAATCTCAAAGATCAAACAATTGATTATAACAATTCAGTCTCCATAGTCATTTTTGTAAGTACATTAAAATATTTTATCTCAGGAATATTTTTCAGTGCTTTTTTTATTGTATAAAATAACAAATATATGCGAAAGTAGAAAACAGTAAAAGAAACCCTCATGTACCCATGTCCAGATACGATGATAATCAGTTCAATCATGTTCCATCTACACTTCCACTTATTTTCTCCACATTCCTGGATTAGATTAAAGCCAAGGCCAGATATCATACATTTCATCCATACCTGTTTCAGTGTGTGTCTCTAAACATGATCACGCCCAGCCCTGCAATACTGATTTCCTAAGATGATGAAATATCTGATCAGGGTTCACATTTTCCCAATTTGCTTATATATTTTTTAAAGTTAGTTTACTTGAACTAAAATGCAAACAAGGACTATAGAATGCAATCGGTTAACATGGTTAAGTTTTTAAATCTGTCTTTCCCATGTTCATATTTTCCTTTTTTCTTGAAGTTTGTTTTTTGTTGTTGAAGAAACCGGATTGTCTTCCTGAGACGTATTTTGAACAGTATCCGGATTGCGAATTCTTTTTTTTTACCTAACACAAATTTGCCTCATAAATCATGGTTTGAACCAATAATACCCATTGTCTAGTCCAGGCTGAATATCAGTTGAAACAATTTGATATTAATCGAGTATATGATATACACATGTACACACACATTCCAATTATTTAAAAAATTATGGATATATAATAGTCATCCATATTTATGGGATACAGGTGGGATTCATATACAATTTACAATGTATAGTCATCAAATCATGGTATTGGGGATATCCATGATCTCAAACATGTATTTCTTTGTGTCAGAAATATTCAAAATCCACTTCTCTAGTTATTTCAAAATACACAGTAAATTATTGTTAACTGTAGTCAGCCTATTGTGCTACTGAACACTAGATGTTATTCATTCCATCTAACTGTATTTTTGAACTCAATAATCAACTGCTTTTTATGCCACCCTCCTCACTACCCTTTCCAGTCTTTGATAACCATCGTTCCACTCTCTACCTCCGTAAGATCTTTTTTTTTTTTTACTCCAACGTATCAGTGAGAACATGCAACATTTGTCTTTCTATGCCTAACTTACTTCAGCAAACACTTCCATCCATGTTGTTTCAGATGACAGGGTTTCATTCTTTTTATGGCTGAATAGTATTCCATTGTGTATATTCACCACATTATTCATTCATTGGTGGGCAGTTAGGTTGATTCCATATCTTGGCTATTGTGAATAGTGCTGCGGTAAACATGGGAGTACAGATATTTCTTTGATGTACTGATTTCCTTTCTTTTGGATACATACCCAGCAGTGGGATTGCTGGTTCATGTAGTAGTACTGGTTTTATTTTTTTGAGGAACCTTCGTCTTGCTCTCCATAGTAGCTGTACTAATTTATATTCCAACCAACAGTGTACGAGCGTTTCTGTTTCTCTGCATGTTGTTGAATTTAGCTTGCTAGCATATGGTTGAGGATTTTTACATCTATGTTCATCAGGGATAATGGCCTCTAGTTTTGTGGTGGTTGTGCTGTTGTGTCTTTGTGTGGTTTTGGTATTAAGATAATATTGGCCTCATAGAATGAGTTTGAGTATTCCCTCCTCCATGACTTTTTGGAATAGTTTGGGTAAGATCGTTATTAGTTCTTCTTTAAATGTTTGGTAGCATGCAGCAGCAAAGACACCAGTCAAGTCCTGGGCTATTCCTTGATGAGAGACTTTGTATTATTTCTTCTATGTCATTACTTGTCATTTCTATTTTGCTTTTCTATTTCTTCATGGTTCATTCTTGGTAAGTTATATGTGTCTGGGAATTTATTCAGTTTCTTCTAGGTTTTCCAATTTATTGGCATATAGTTGCTCATAATAGTCTCTAATGATCCTTTGAATTTTTTTGGTATCAGTTGTAAAGTCTCTTTTGTCATGTCTAATTTTATTTATTTTGATCTCCTTATTTTTATTTTTTTCTTAGGCTAAATGTTGATCTTATTTATCTTTTCAAAAAGCCAACTTTTTTGTTTCATTGATTTTTTTTTAAGTTTCAATTTCTTTCTGCTCCAATCATTATTATTTCCATTCTTCTACCAATTTTGAGTTTTGTTTTCCATTTTCTAGTTTTTTAAGATACATTGTTAGGTTGTTTATTTGATGTCTTTCTACTTTTTTGAAGAAGACATTTATTGCTATGAACTTTCCTCGTAGTGCTACTTTTATAGTATCCCATAAGCTTTGGTATGTTATGTTTTCATTTTTATTTGTTTCAAGAAATATTTTTAATTTTGCTCTTAATTTCTTCATTGACTCAGTGGTTGTTAGGAGCATGTTGTTTAATTTCCATATATTTGTACAGTTTTCAAAGTTCCTCTTGTTATTGATTTCTAGTTTTACTCTATTGTCAAAAAATACATTTGATATGATTTCACATTTTTTTCAATATGTTTATTTGTGGCTTAACATATGATTTATCCTTGAGAATGTTCCATATGCTGAGAAGAAGAATGTGTGTTCTGTAGCTGTTAGATGAATTGTTCTGTAATTGTCTGTTAGGTCCATTTGGTTTATAGAACAGATTAAGTCTGATGTTTCTGTGTTGGTTTTCTGTCTAGATGATCTGTCCAATGCTAAAAGTGGGGTGTTGAAGTACCCAGCTATTATTTTATTAGGGTCTTTCTAACTCTAATAATTTTTCCACATGTATCCGGGTGCTCCAGCAGTGTGTGTGTGGGCACACACATGCATATGTGCATATATATTTACAATTATTATATCCTCTTGCTGAATTGACCCCTTTATTATTATATAATGACCTTCAATGTCTCTTTTTACAGTTTTCGCCTTGAAATCTATTTTTTTCTGATATAAGTATAGCTACTTCTGCTCTTTTTTGGTTTCTATTTCTGTAGAATATTTTTTTCCATCCCTTCATTTTTACTCTCTGTGTCTTTATAGGTGAAGCAAGTTTCTTGTAGGCAGCATATAATTGGGTCTTTCTAAAAAATCTATTCAACCACTCCATGCCTTTAATTAGATAATTTATATTCGATGTTATTGATAGCTAATAACTTACTATTGCCACTTGGTTATTTGTTTTCTGGTTGTTTTGTTAGTCCTCTGTTGCTTTCTTTCTATCTTTTTTTCGGTATTAATGATCTTATCTGTATTTTGTAATTTCTTTCTTTTTATTTTTTGTGTATCTATTATTGTTTTTTTCTTTTGTGGTTACCATGACACTTACAGAAGTCATCTAATACCCAATTATTTTAAACCAATGACAATTTAATTCTGGTCACAAAGAAAGGAAACAAACAAAAAACAATCAAAGAGAAAACTGAAAAACTCTACACATTTATTTATTTATGAATGAATGACAGGGTCTCACTCTGTTGTCTTGGCTATAAAGTAGTGGCATCATCACAGCTCACTGCAAACTCAAACTACTGAGCTTAAGCAATCCTCTTGCCTTAGCCTTCTGAGTAGATGGGATTACAGGTGTGTACCACCATGCCTGGCTAATTTTTTTTTTTTTTTTTTTTGTAGAAACAGGGTCTCTCTATGTGGCTCAGGCTGTTCTTGAACTCCTGGCCTCAAGTGATTCTCTCACCTCAGCTTCCCAAAGGCTAGGATTAGCCTCCCTCAGTGAGGATTATAGATGTGAGCCACCAAGCCTAACCAAAACTCTACACTTTAACTCCATCCCCTCTTTCTGACTTTCATTGTGTCTATTTATATCTTTTTAAGTTTTCTCTCTCTTAACAAATTGTTGTAGTCATTATTATTTTCAATAGGTTTGTCTTTTAGTCTTTATATTAAAAATATGAGTGGTTTATACACCACAATTATAGAATTAAAATATTCTGTATTTTTCTGTGTGCTTTTACCAATGAGTCTTATACCTTCGGAGGATCTCTTGATGCATAGCATTTCTTGTATGACAAGAAAAAGTGTTGATGAATTCTCTTGGCTTTCATTTGTTTGAGAAAGTCTTCATTTCTCTTTTTTATTTGAAGGATGACTTTGCTGGATATGGTATTCTTGATTACAGGATTTTTCCTTCAGCCCTTTGAATATGTCATTTCACTCCTTCCTGACCTGAGGTTTCCACTGAGGTGTTTGTTGTCAGACGTTATCAGAGCGTTTCTTTTTCCCCTCTCTTCTTCTTCTTCTTTTCTCTTGCTGCTTTTGGGATTCTTTCTTTGTCCTTATCATTTGAGAGTTTGGTTATTATATGACTTGAGGTAGTCTATTTGGGTTGAGTCTGCTTGGTGTTCTTTGACCTTCTTGTACTTGAATATTTATATCTTTTTCTAGGTTTGGAAAGTTCTCTGTTATTATTTCTTTGAATAAACTTTCTACCCTAATCTCTTTCTCTACATTCTCTTTTTGTCCCATAACTGTTAGATTTGCTTTTTTTGAGGCTATTTTCTAGATCCTGGAGACACACTTCATTCTTTTTTATTCTTTTTTTTCTCTTCAGTGTGTTCTCAAATAGCTACTCTTGGAGCTCACTAATTCTTTCTTCTGCTTGATCAGTTCCATAGTTGAGACACTTTGACATATTTTTTCAGCTTTTCAATTGAATTTTTCAGCTCTAGGATTTATATTTCATTTTTTAAAAAATATTTTAATCTGTTAAATTTCTCTGATAGCATTCTGAATTCTTTATCTGTGTTATCCTGAAGATTGCTGGGCTTCCTCAAGACAACTATTTTGAATTCCCTGAGAGCTCACATTTCTCTGTCACTCCAGGAGTGGTCACTGGTGTCTTATTTAGTCCATTTGGTGAGATCATGTTTCCCAGGATGTTTTTTATGCTTGTGGACATTTGCTGATGTCTGAAGGTGCTTTCTTGGATAATTGTTCAGTTTGGTGTTTCTGCAAGGGGGGATGATCACTGGAAAGTCTATTCAGCCATCTTGCTCCCCCTCACATATTCTACTTTTTAAGAAAAATGGCTAGAAGTTGAAAGAACTGCTCATGAGCTAAGTTAAGGTGGGTTGGAGTTCTTGTCACTAAGCACTATTTTGAAGTTGGTCAAAAAGCAGCATAAGCAATATTTTTTAACTGCTTGGATTGGAGATTTTCTTCCTTAGATAAATTCACAGCTACCATCAGTATTGATTTTTTGTACTTCTGACTGAAGTAAATATGGACACTTCACATAAAATGTATTGCTCTTAGGAAATATAGGATGTGTTTCTGTAGAAAGTGAATATGGTTCCCCCCAAAAGTATTCATTATTAAACGTGGGATTAAATTTCATTCCTGAAGAAAGGGATCTACCAGATCTGATCTGTTCTGGTAGAAATTGACAAAGGAGATAGTTTGAAAAAATTCTCCACTCCCTTCCTAATTTACATAAGAGTTGATGTAAAATAAAACACCATGGACAGTGGACCATACGCCATCTAATTTCTTAAGTCATCTATGTGGTTCAGCAAATTATCCCCGTTGTACCTACACATCTTTGAGGGAGTACAGGGATAGACAGGGAGAGGTCAGTGTTTCCAGGCTGTGCAGAAGTGTAGTGACCTTTAGCAAGAATCTAGACCAGGTGATTAGCACTAAGAGCCACTTACGTGTGTACAGCACCTGTCCATCCTAAGTTCACCAAAACACAACAATATTTTCACCTACAACCTAAGTAATAATATACAACATCTAGGGAAAAGTTTTCCATTAAATGTGCTACTTTAATTTTCTTTCAACCACAGAATGAACATCAAAAACACTTATCAAATCTTCATTATACGCCATGCTCCTTGGGAGCACCATATAGCCACTGCCCAGTTTAATCTATGAATCCAAAGTGCCCTTTCTACTGTTGTTATCACCATTTTCCAAGTGAGGGTACCACAGCGTACGCAGGAAACAGTGACAACACAACAGCTTGCTTTAGGACACAGAGCTAGTAAGTAGCAGAGTTAGAATTAGACTCCAAAACTGGTGCTGCTGCTCAGCTCCCTTAGCATTTGCAAAAGGCACCACGTGTGAGTGACCTAGCATGCGTGCGTGTGACTTACAGCTAACTCTTGCAAACTGACCACACTTCCCAGTGGCTGCTCTCTAACCCCCCATCTTAGACCTGAGGATACACATGACTGGTGTTGTCTTTCCTGGGGAGGACATAGCTGGCACACAAGCTTTGCAGGGCCTGGAGTGGGCTTAGCCACTTTGTCAAAAAAACAAAACAAACAAAACCTGTGTTTTGGAGTACTCCCAAATGAGTGGAGTTTAGGAGCCAGGTGGACATTTCCCTGACCCTGTGCACTCCTCACCCCATGGGGAGGTATATGTCAGAAGAGGGTCAAAACTGGACCCTTTAGAGCATGGGTCTGGCCAGGATCCAGGGTTTCTTGGGTCTAAAGTCCCTTAACCGCCAGCTATAGTTTCTCCCATATTACAAAGTACCACTATTTTCCTCCACAGTGGTGGGATGTTTTCTTGTCTCAGACAGCAACGTTCTCCTCCTGCTTTTGGACTTAGTGCTGCAATTTTCAGGATGTAGAACAAGTAGAAGAAACATTTTTGCAAGTATAAAGCAGAACAATAGCAACAAAGTTTTGTAGCCCTTTTAGAGTCTGTAGACATGAAAATTGCAGTCAGTGCTCAGAGCTCCTCAAAGAAGACTATGTGAGCCAAAAAGTCTCTCCAAAAACAAAAAAAAAAAAAAAAAAAAAAAAAAAAAGAAAGAAAGAAAAGAAAGAAAGAAAAAGGAAAAGAAATGAAAAGCCCATTCCCTTGACCTTTACGAAAGGGGGAGCGATGGTTTGTGCTCACTTAGAGGTAAAACATGTCAGCAAAGGGCTTTTTTCCATGAGTGGGGACCCTTGCACTGTGATACTCACATCCAGCTCTTTCCTTAAACTGTTAGAAATGAGCCACTTAAAGAAAGCCCACCCAACAGAAATGGACATGAGGTTACGGTGAGGGTCATGGTCACTATTGACTAAAAGGGGAGGAATTGATTAGAGGATGGCACGGTTCTGGCCAGAAGGAAGACAATTGCTTACTCATCAGTTTCTTTTCTTAAAAGAAAAAAAAAAAGCTCATTGACTCTCAGGGACCTTATCTGAAAGTGAGATGACCATGTGCTCCCCCTCTCAGGTCACCCATCTCATTAACAACCTCCTGCTTTGGGGCTCAGGTTGGAAAGTCAGAAAGTGTAGCAATTGATGTGAATTCTGAACAGGTGAAAAGAAAGCATCCCTAGCAGAACGTGCCTCCACCAAGCTGCAGAGATGTGCTGCCCCAGCTGAGTGCTCTCCCAGAAACGTTGATGAAATGTGTATGGGAAGTGTGGAGCGAAGGTCCTGCGTAGCACATTTGGATAGAAGTAAGCTGGATAGAGGAGGCAGCATTCTCTACACAGTTCCCCCTCTGATCTGCCCATCCAAAGCAGCACAATCATAACAGCAAAAAGCCAGGTGGGTCCTACCGCATTCTGGTGTTCACCAGTAACAGCGTATAAAGATGTTCTTCCAACCTGGGATTTTATGCAGACACAGCAAAAAGATTAGCAAGTCTGAAACAGCCACTGTGCCTTGTGTTTTCCAAACCTACCTTACTTTTCTCCTGGGCATGTGAGTAGGCTGTGTACTGGGGCCTCCTATATGGCTAAGTTGAGGTTATGTGGCTGTGTTCGGACAATACACAGTAGGCGTAAATGATAAGTGCCACTTCCAGATTTAGCCATAAGCCACACATATGGCCCTTCCCAGTCCCTGTTATCCATCCACCGTGACCCTAGAGGCCAGGTTTTGAAGATGCCCTATTATTAATACAAGGCGAAAGAGATTGTGTCCCTGAGTGATTGTATGATCATAGCACCCCATGGATTACTCGAGACCAAGCTGCAAATGAGCCTTGAGCTTCTATTGGGTTAATCCCCAAGACCCGAAATTGTGTGTTATAGGACTTAGTCTCCCCTGAAATACAACTTAATCCACAGCTATTGGCAGAGAATTACATTTCTCTTATACTATTAAATATAAAGTTAATATAAGCACAATTACATACTACAGAGAGAGGTTTTAATATTAGGGGGCAATCCATTGTTATTAAACAACTGGTGAAAGATATGCCACTGAGTCTGCCTCACACCTGTTCTGATTTTCGTGGGATATCTCTTTCTGGAAATTCCCTATCCCCTTGCAGAATGTTTTCTTCATGTTCAGCCCAAGCCAGTGAGGCATCTAATTCTCTGGTGACTAATTTGTTAAAAATTGTTATTCTGTCTGAAAATGCTCAGTCTACCTTGGATAGCAAGTGCACAGCTGATTTCTAAGGATGCCTCTGTGATGTCATATGGACAGGCCCAGTGCCACCTTATGTCCTCAAAAGGTGTTGCTCCATTTTGAGAGATGTCATGACTCTGAGGCTATCTCTCTGCTTTGAGAACTCAGAGTCCCTAAGCCAGCTACCTGAGTTCCTCCTGGTATTCTCTCTTCTTTCTGTGGCATGATGGGGCAGTGTGGTTTTATCCCCTGAAAAAGTCACTCACAGATGGACCCAGTATGAAAATGATTCTCCAGCTGCATAGAAGTATGGGTGTCATGAAACTTCCTATGGGACACTATTAAACAACCTCCCTGAATTTGGTAGATCGAGACTATAGTGATAAATCACCTCACAGTCATGGTCTGTAGGTAGAGTGTTCTTGAAAAAGAGCATAAGGGTTGAAGACTATGACCCAGGAAAAGAATGTGACAAGATGAATGTCATTGCATCATTTCCCGTGTGGTTCACCAGGATTTACACAGAACAGATGGTCTTTATGGCCAAGGGTATCAGACCTTGTCTGCAGGATGGTGAGATTCAGCTTTGAAATGCATTCCAGAATGTTACAATGTTAAGAAGTCCTAGATATTGTTAATTTCAATTCTATAATTTTTAATACAAAGAAACCAAAGCATGTCAAAGGTAAGTGAAACACTAATAGAGCCAGGGTGATATGTAAGAGACAGTCACTTCATTCATTTGAACAACTGGTTGTTGAAATTTAAGCAAATTGATGTACTCAATAGGCTCCGATTTCTTTATCCACAGAAAAATGGGACTATTTGATTCAATATTGCATACACCTTTTGATTTTGCTTTCTTCATCTGTTTCATTCATGAATTCATCCAAGTCCCATGTCATTTCCTCCATTTTTGTCTATTTCTGTTTTATTTTTTGGAATTCTTGATTTTTAAAAGATTTTTTTGAATTTGATTCAATATATATGTGTTTTTCATATAATCTCAAATACATGTTTGAGGGTATTTAGTTCAGTGTGGAGTGTGTGTTATAGTTTTCTTCTGCTGCATGGTTGGAATGTGGGGGAGACTTTCATCTGCTGATATGTTTTGATTCCATTTTTGCTTTTTAAGGCTAGTGGTCTGGGTTGGTTCATAAGATTTCAAGTCTATGGATGCTCTTTTCTGTTAGCATAGTGAAGTGTATTTTGTTTAATGACTGATTTTTATTGGGGGCAAGGAGGTTTCAGAGGAAGAGTTGTGTGTGTTACTATTTTTTAAAATTTCTTTTGTCTTTACTGGATCCTAAATTCCTCCATCTTGCTTTTTGTTGCCTTTATGTGATAGTTTCCAAAGCATCGTTCTCCCTCCCTAGTTACTCTCCACTCCCCAGAACCGCTGTCTTCCCAACACCACCTTCCCAAATTTCGCACACAGTTTCAAGTCCCTTCACTGTAGTTAGTGCTCTGAACTACTAGCTCTGTTTCCAGTATTCTCACACTTACAGCAGATGCAATTTGAGTTCAATCTTAACTCTCCATTCTTCTTTCTTCTTCTCTTATTTTTCTAGACCCTTCTTATTCTTGTCAAAAGCTCAGGATAAGAGAGAAATTGTTCTGCCGGAAGATGGTGTTTGTTTTCAAATCACAGGTTACTTAAATTTATAGTGTTTTCTTGTCTTCCCACTACGCTAAAGGTAAGGTTTACGTGTGGTTTATCTGTTCCTGTGTATCGGTATAGGGTTTGAAGAAGATGCTCTGAGATTCCAGCTGCCATTGCCTCAGGTCCATAGACGTTGCTTTTCTTTTTCAGTACCTGAATTCTGTATGGTTAGTTCTTGACTATTCATTTAAAGATATTTTTAGGTGTATGCTAAGTTTTTCATCCTTCCAGGCAGGACTGACTATCTAGTATGTGCAGCTCTGTGCAAAATGAAAGCGCGGATTCCCTTGCTAAAAAATTGTTACCAATTTCAAGAAGGCAGAAGCAGCAGAACATCCAACCAACCGTGAGGCCCTTTGGTGGGGCGGTGTGACTGCAAGGGTCACACACCTGTGCGGCTGGCCTGGGTTCAACAGTTCACACGTGTTGAGTAACTTTGGTTGAGTAACTTTATAAGTGTGAAGCTGCTTATCACAGATAGAGGGAAAAAGAGAGAGAGAGAGTTTGAGACTAGAAGTTAGGAGACCTGAGTTCTGTTCACAGTTCTGTCATAGGTTTACAGACTGTGGAGTTCTGTTTTCCTACTTGATAAATGAAAGCTTTTACCTCAAATGGTATTTCACAAACTGTCACACATATTCCTAATAAAACCTTGTCTTAGTCTGTTTGTGCTGCTATTAAGGAACACCTGAGGTTGGGTAATTAATGAAGAAAAGAGTTTCATTCAGCTCACAGTGCTGTGGCTGTACAAGAAGCATGGCGCCAGCAGCTGCTCCTGGCGAGGGTCTCAGGGAGCGTCCTCTCATGGCGGAAGGCAGAGGGGCACCTATGTGTGCAGATCACGTGGTCAGAGAGGAAGGAGGAGCAGGAAGAGGTGCCAGGCTCTTGTTAACGACCAGTTCTTATGGGAACTCATAGCGATCCTACCCCATGATCCAAAATCCTGCCACCAGGCCCCAAATCCAACACTGGGGATCAAATTCCAACATGAGATTTGGAGGGGCCAACATCCAAGCCATATCATACCTGAATACATTTTAATACTGATATTGATGACATTAAATCCATAGGAAAAAGTCTAGAGCACAGAAATTATGCTTTTATGTATATTATTTCTTAGCAGGTAGTTAAGGTGAGTAATTAACAACAAAACAAGGTTAATTCTGAAGGACTATTAGGGAATTATAAGTATAGGTGATACTTGGATATGGTAATAGTCAGGAAGATTGTATAAGAATATCTAAAGTTTAAGAAACTTTACTCTAGATGATTCCTAAGGACACTTTCAGGTTTTTTCAGCATTTTAGGATTCTGTATGGATTCTGATGGTATCCGTGGTAACTCAAGTCTTTTTGACTTTGGGTTTTCCTATCTGCCATGTCTGACAATCTACAAAATTGAAAATAGGCTGTTCTTGAAGGGGATAAAAATAGGAGTGATGCCGCCGTACATCTGTTACGGATGTTATCTGCCAGATCTCACAAAAGTTCATGATGCAGCTGCCACAGCCAGACATGTATATTATTTTTTCAGGAACCCCAGAGTTTAAAACAGATAATATGATCCTGTTCGTCAAGCAGTATAATTTTTTACAAAGATATTGTTTGTAACTTTAAGAAAATCCTAGTGGTCCAATGGGAGTAGACATGTAGTCTCTCTTTTATGTAGAGATTTTACATAAAATTTTTAAATGAAATTGGATGGCAGAGAAGTTGAAATTTTTTTTTCAAAATTTGATTTTCTTTTATTGAGATTGATTGGACTCTCTGGATTCCTTATAGGATGCTAGGACTTTCTGACCTGTTCTTAACTCAGAATGCCCTAAGAAAATGTTCCTTCATCTCAGTGTCTTAGTGGACATTGTTGGCATTTCAGAGTGTCTTGAGATTTTAACCATCTCCAAACATTTCTAGGTCCCTGTTACTGACTTGCTTACATTTTAACTCTTGGCCCTCCCCTCTGATGTGAAATCATTTGCCCTTCACAGGAATAAAATGGAAGCTTTACTCTCAAGCTAAAAAGAAATCTCTAGCCAAAGTAACTTTCTCTGTAGGAAATGAAAATAATGAGTTGGCTATCTTTTCGCCCTGTTGTTAGAGTATATTAAATTAAAATAACACAGCAAGAAACATTAGTTTCCATGATTTATTTTGGTTTTATGTTGGTGTGTGGTTTTGGTTCGTTGTTTGCTTTGTTTAGGAGGAGATGGAGTATTAAAGTGGAGGTCTTGTATAGCTGATGGGAATGATTTTAAAAGAAAAAAGGTTATGAAACATACATCTCCCTCTTGAGCAACAGTCCAGGGAGCAATCACATATCGAAATAAAAACAGGAGGGTGGTATTACAGCAAGCGGCGTAGGATTCAATAACTCCACTGGATTGCTTTATTGGTTAGGTAATGAAGCATGCTGGGGAATTTCAACCAAACATGAGTCAACACACTGCCAAATAGCATTCGAAGTGACTGAACTACAAGTTTAGGACGCATGGGATGAGGTGTGCTGTTAAAATGCTTCCTAGATTGGAAAGAGTTCTCAATGTTTTTCCCACCACTACCTGGA
>CAUYSK010105446.1:0-35097 GCA_963575035.1 Avahi laniger
AAAAAAAAAAAAATTAGCCGGACATGGTGGCGCGTGCCTGTAGTCCCAGCTACCTGGGAGGCTGAGGCAGGAAGATCACTTGAGCCCAGGAGTTTGAGGTTGCTTTGAACTAGGCTGATGCTGCGGCACTCTAGCCCAGGCAATAGAGTGAGGCTGTCTCAAAAAAAAAAAAAAAAAGAAATGATCCAAAGCCTGGAAGAAGTGGTAGTCAGCTCGTGCAAGGTTTGCTGAATACGGTGGATGACAATAGAGTTTAAGTCCAGTGTCTGTAGTTGAACAGCGTTATTTGAGTGACATGGGGTCCAGAGTTGTCTTGCAAGAGGATTGGTCTGTCTCTATTGACCAGTCTCAGCTGCTTAATCACAAGCATGCTCATCATTTTGTCCAACTGGTTGTAGTATGCATCCACTGTAATTGACTGACCGGGTTTCATGAAACTGTAGTGGATAATACCAGTGCTGGACCACCAAACAGACACCATTAGCTTTTAGGATGAATATTTCCTTTTGGACTATGTTTTGCCACTTTATCTTTATCCAACTATTGTACCGAACACTTGTGATTATCAGAAAAATGTCCATTTTTATCACATCTAACACTGCTTTTATGTAGTGACAGCAAAGAAAGGCAAGCTTCAAGATGATTTCTGACACTCACTTAATCCATGTGGAGCCCATCTATCCAGCTTCTTTACCTTGCCGATTTGTTTCAAATGGTCCCATATAGGTAGAATAGTAACGTCGAATCTTGCTGCTAATTTACACATAGGTTAAGATGGATTCGCTTCACTATGGCTTTCAGCTCATCATCCACCTTGGTCTCAGGTCACCCATGTGGCTCATTTTCAAGATTAGAATCATCAGGACAGAACTTCTCAAACCATGGTGTGTTCATTAGCCACATCCTTCCCAAACACTTGGTTGGTATTTCGAGCTGTCTGAGATGCATTGGTTCCACAATGGAACTCGTATTAAAAAATAACAGGAACTTCTGACTTATCCATGGTTTCACAAAAATTGCTCTAAAAAAATTTGAAAGATAACCACAAGCCAAAATGTGCCTTGGAAAGACTGAGGATGTACCTTCACAATAAACATAAAACAAATGTCAAAGTGAAATGTCAGAGATATCAACTGTCAAACTTAGTAAAGAAATTGGGCATTTCATACTTAATAACCTAGTAATAATTCGGTAGTACTAATTATATTCACACTGTTGTGCAACCATCACTGCTGTTTCCAACTCTCTCCCTCAGCCTTAAACAGAAATGAGTTTAACAATAACTTTCCATTCCCCTCTTCCTCCAGCCGCTGGGAAGTCCTAATCTATAATACCTATGTCTCCATGAATTTGTTATTTCAGACATTTCATACTGGTAGAACCCTATAATGTTTGTCCTTCTGTGGCTTATTCCACTTAATGTTTTCAAGGTTCTTCCAATCTAATTCCTTCTTTTGGCTGTACCATTTTACATTTCCACCAGAAATGTTCAAAGTTTTCAATCTCTCCACATTTTCACCTACACATTTTACATTTAAAAAATTTTATTATTTTTTTCAGAGCCAGGGTCTCGCTCTGTCACCCAGGCTAGAGTGCAGTGGTGTGAGCATAGCTCACTGCAGCCTCCAACTTCTGCTCAAGTGAAGCAATCCTACTGCTCAGCCTCTCAAGTAGCCGGACACCACTAAGCCCAGCTATTTTTTTTATTTTTTATGTTGTAGAATGGTCTCCCTACGTTGTCCAGTCTAGTCTCGAACTCCTGTCTCAAGTGATTTTTCTGCCTTGGCCTTTCAAAGAGTTGGGATTTCAGGTGTGAGCCACCATGCCAGGCATTTTTCCTTTGTTTTTTTTTTTTTTTAATTACATCCTATAGCAGGTGTAAAGTGCTATCTCACTGTGATACTGATTTGTATTTCCCTATTGATTCAAGGATGCTGAGCATTTTTTCATGGTTTATTGGCCATTTGTATTATCTTCTGTGGACAAATGTCTGTCCAAGTACTTTATCCATTCTTTAATTGGGTTATCTGTCTTTCTGTTGTTGAGTTTTAGGATTTCTTTATATATTCTAAATATAAAATCCTTACCAGATACAGGACAGGCATGGTGGCCCACACCTGTAATCCTAGCACTCTGGGAGGCCGAGGCGAGAGGATTGCTTCAGCTCAGGAGTTTGAGACTAGCCTGAGCAAGAGTGAGACCCCATCTCTACCAAAAAGAAAGGGAAACAATCCCACCCAGGCATTGTGACGCATGCCTGTAGTCCCAGCTACCCAGGAAGCTAAGGCAGAAGGATCACTTAGAGCCCAGGAGTTGGAGGTTGCAGTGAGCTATAATTATGCCACTGTATTCCACCCAGGGCAACAGTCAGACTCTGTCTCAACAACAACAACAAAAAAAACACAAGACAACTAACTGAACACCCTTCCTCACAGCCCCCCGCTCCATCTTCTTTAAAAAAAAAAAAAAAAAAAAATCTTTACCAGATACATATTTGTAAATATTTTTCCCAGATGTATGGCTATTTTGAAATGAAATGATTGTTATAGAATTTTCAGAGCTTTTCTTAGCATTATTTATACAGCTGCATGGATACACAAATATGCATGCATGCTTACCTCAAAAAATTTCTGTATAACATAGTTGCCAAAAACATCCGTCATTAATTGATAGGCTGCTTGTAGAATTTCATTAAATACCATCTGTCGCTCAGCTGGAGTAGCTCTCTCTAACTTTTGCTGTATGAATCTATGTGGGAAAAAAATTTAAATGGCATAACAATAAGTTGAAGACAAGATCTGCAAATCTCTCTTACTTGACAATTACATTCCCTCTCCCTCCCACATGTTTACAAAAATAAAATTATCTCCAAAAATAGTATTAACACACTATATACTGTAGGCTGCTAATTTACAACAAAAAAGACAAGGGTTATAGAACATTTCTTTGTAACACTTTAACTTAAAATAACTAGTTAGACCAAAACAAAACCCGGACATAAAGATGTTTAATCTTTCTTAGGTTAGTTTGGTTATATTACAATAAAAGAAAATTACAAAAATTTAGTTGGTTGTTCATTTTTCATAGTACACAATATTACTAAATATCTACTTCTAGAACATAACAAAAGAAATAAAATTCATCCAATATGAATGAACTAAGCTAGTCACTGTGGGTGACACAAGGTTCACTTGCTACTCTTGAGGAACTTCCAAATACAGTCATGCACTGCACTACGATGTTTTGATCAACGATAAGAGGCATATACTATCATGGTCCCCCTTAAGATTAAAATGGAGCTGATAAATTTCTAATGACCAGTGACTTTGATCATGACTTTGTGGTCATGAAGGTATAAACAAACCTACTGTCCTGCCAGTTGTTTAAGTATAGCACACAGAATTACATGCAGTGCATAATGCTTTACAACGAACAACTATGTTATAGTTTATGTATTTACTATACTTTTTAAAGTGTACTCCCTCTACATATAAAAAACAAAAGTTAACTGCAAAACAGCCTCAGGCAGGTCCATCAGCAAGTATTCCAGAAGAAGGCATTGCTATCAAAGATGAGAGCTCCATGTCTGTTACTGTCCCTGAAAACTTTCTAGTGGGATAAGACATGGTTGTGGAAGACAGATACTGATGATCCTAACATTGTGTAGGCCTACGTAAATGTGTGTCTTTGACTTAGTTCTTAACACAAAAGTTAAAAAAAAATTTAAAAATAGAAAAAAGCTTAAATACGGATGCAAAGAAGGAAAATATTTTTGCATACCTATACAATGTGTTTTTGTGTTTTAAGCTAAGTGGTATTACAAAAGAGTCAACAAATGAAAATCTCAAAAGTAAAATCTCTAAAGTAAAAAAGTTATCAGCTATTCATTTAAAAAAATTACAGTAAGCTAAGGTTGTTATTAAAGAGAAAAATTTTACATAAATTTAGTGTAGGCTGAGTGTACAGGGTTTATAAAGCATACAGTAATGTCCAGTCATGTCTTAGGCTCTTTAAATTCACTCACCACTCACCGACTTACCCAGAATTTCCAGTCCTGCAAGCTGCATACATGGTAAGTGCTCTATACAGGTGTACCATTTATCTTTTATATTATATTTTTACTGGACCCTTTTCTATGTTTAGATACATAAATATTTACCACTGTGTTACAACTACCTACAGTATTCAGTACAGAAACATGTTATACAGGTTTGTAACCTAGGGGGAATAGCTGTAACATACAGCCTATCCCATCTAGATTTGTACAGGTATACTCTATGTTTGTACAATGACACATTTCTCACAATGTATCCCCATTGTTAAATGATGCATGGCTATATAGGGAGGTAAAATTTGTATGCAACTATTTAACGTACCATTTTTTAAAAATTTGAGGTTTACCTTAAAACCACACAGAAAAATCTTATATTTACTAAATGTGTTAGTATTCTATTTTCCTATTTTAAGAATGCTAATTCACATGTATCTCTCAAGCATTATATCTATTTAATGTAAAAAGGCACCAAATTTTCCTATAAGAAATGTGAATTCTTTTAGTCCAAGCCAAGTCATCTTGAATACCAACCTATAAAGCAATGCAAAAGCATTTAACATTGTCTATTTTTAAGACAAACTATACATCAGGACACTCAAGTGCATAAATGTCATTCAGAACCAATGTAATCAAAATGACAGAAAAAACAGGCACTACTATATTTTCATTATAAAAATTTTCTCATAGAAGAAAACAGACACCATAAAATACAAAGTAGAAAGTATCACCTACCTGGAGCCATGCTGGTCTTGAGAAAACTCAACTATATGTCCAATCAAGTCTCTAAGTTGAAGGTTTGGGAATCGGTTGTTTCTGAAATCTTCCAATAATCTACTGCGGCCAGAAGGCATAATATCAGACCTATTATACCGAAGCCGAGAAGGAGGAAAGAGCTGGCTGCTGGAGCTAAATAGACTGGAAGTGCTTGAAGCACTTCGATATTTTGCTTCTGCTCCAGGTGCTGCAGAGATATATCGACCACTACCATTTGTCAGTCCTCCTACAACAAAGCAGCTGAGGTCAGCAAATATTTTTGAAAGTTGTTCCTCATAAAAGTTACTTCATCTATAAATTCAGTCAATAAAGAAATATTCCCCCACTAATTCCTATGATGACAGGAAATTAAAATTGGAAGAGAAAATCTCACACGTATACTTAATATATTTGGCCCTATGAAAAAAGAGACTAGAAAACATGAGGGGAAAAAATGTTAATTGTTTTTTGGCAGCTTAAAGTATAATTACAAGATCTAACATCATATGCACTCATAGCAATACCAAAATACTGAAAGTACCAACAGAATTTTTAGTTATGTTAACAAGTAAGTTTAAGTAGCTAGCAAACTTAGATTTTTAAGCCACTGAAATAGTGTGATTGAAATTCATTTGCATTGTTAATGAAATAACACTGTGTTGAATCTGTATTTTTGAGGAAGATATTAAAAATATATTAAGTCTTATATACTTCTATGTAAAGACAAATCATTTCTTAGTTCACCCACTGACTGAAGTTTTAAAAAAACCCATAATATTAAAGTAAATCTAAATTACGCACTATTTTTTAAAAAGATTTAAAAAATTTTTATTGAATATACTTGCCATAAAAATACTATTATTTTGCAGACAAGAAATAGTAGTAATAAACAGCAATTATTATTCCTATAGCCTTAATCATTTAAGACAAATGAATAAAAAGCCTCTTTATGTTCAATTATTAACAAGAAAATTAAAGGGCAATCCAACAGAAAAAATAAATACAAGCAGGATATTGTTTTTATTACAAGTAACAGTTTAAAAGTACTTGACAGTGTCCTTTTAAAAAAGAAAAATGTAAACACAATTGCAAAATGCAGATTTAGTAGTTTCAGAAAAACAAAACCACCAGCTTTATACCATTAACTCTATGTGCTATTATACAATCCAGGCCACAGGGTACAGATGATCCCAAGGACACACTGTCAGTGCAAAGCTATAATAGAGGCATTAAAGGCCAAAAAGAATTACAAGGACAAGGGAGCAGTAAAAGTTATAATCCTAGAGGGTGAACTGGGTTAGAGCATTTCTCTTATTTTCTGTCTCTACTGCCCTAGCTTTATTTTCCTTCCTGGTACAACATATTATATATATAGCATATCATACATTTATTTATTTGAATCCCCAACTCCTCTTCCAATGTAAGTGTCATAATATTATTTATGTTCAACTACATGCTAGATATCCAGTGTCTAGAATAACGTCTAGCAGACAGTAAGTGGGCACACGATAAATATTTACTAAATGACAACTAGAGGGCACAAACATTTTACACAGCATCAACTGCCTATGGTTTAGTTCTGAAAGATCTTGTAAATAGTGTGTAATTTAACAACCATCTTATACACCAGAATCACTAACAAGAAATTCTTGTTTGTTCCAGTTCTATGTAACTATCTCAGCACCCATGTAGATATTCAAAATGTCAAAGAGTTCAGTGTTTCAATACTGTCTCACTACTGCCAATTCTTCAACTCCCCATTATTTCTGTTTATATAGTTTCAAGAATTGTTAATAACAATAAATGATCACTAGCCCATTTGATTCTTTAACAATACATCAGATGACTTCTACAAATACTACTACAATTGGGTAGTATCACATCCCACACACTGCCACAGGGTTTTCTCTAGCATCCATGTCCGTTTTGTAGGGTAAGGGTGTTTTGCTTATCATTCCAATCTGTTTTTATACATATCAATTTTATTTTTCCTTTCAAAGGCCATTCGGTGATATTACTTTATGATAAAAACCTACAGCATTTTGCTAGAGTATATCCTCTAAAACCTTCAACTTAGTTTTCAAGACATTATTTCAAACCTATTTCTCACACAAATTTCCTAGTAGTACCTTAAGTGCTTATCTTCTCTCCCTTATTCATTACTATTTCTATGTCATTGTTTATCATCACCTCAAACATAAGGCCTAATCTTATCCTTAACGTGCTAAAGATTTAACACCAAATTCGATATGTATACTTACCCTAGGAGATGACTAAGCCAGTCTAATTTGGTACCTTCCAAGTATCCTACCAATGTCTAGCGGGAATTTCTCCCGTATCTAGATATTCTTTGATTCTATTCTATCAGCTCCCCAAACAAAACTCCTCATGTACCTCTGTGTGACAATCATCTAATAATACTAAAATGCCTTGAGTTTTAAAAATCTTAGACTTTCAATTCTAGAAGGCTAATTGGTCTTATTTATAAAACTGAAAAATTAATTTCATCTAGGGCAGAATACCTTTCCTTACAAATTAAATAAGCAAAATGAAACCTAATTTATAATGTAGATTAAACAATTAAAATAAGGTTGTCTAAACATTGATAGTAGGTTATCCAAAATCTGTTTGGAGATTGAGGAAAATTCCACAAAATGGGCCTATACTCTTCAAAACCGTTAAGGTCATAAAATACAGAGAAACAGTTCAATATTAAAAACAAAGCTGTGACAAATTAATGTAATGTGTGGTTCTCAAGTGAGCCCCAAATCAATTTCCCCCCCTCCATTTCTTATAAAGGACATCAGTGAGAAAACAGAGAAGTGAATAATGTCGGGTGACTTGATAATAATAAATCTGTGTTAATTTTCTGACTTTTATAATTGTGGTTACATGAAACAGTATCCTTGTTTTCAGGAAACATATACTGATGTATTAATAAGGGACATCATGCCTGCAACTTCCTTTCAAAAGTATCAGGGAAAAAAATAACTTTTGTTGGGGGAGAGGTGAGGAGGAAAGAGAAAGATAAGGCAAATGCGGTAAATGATAACACTTGGAGAAGCTGGGTGACAGGTATTCTGGATTTTTTTCAACTAATTTTGTAATTCTCCCATAAGTCTAAAATTATTCCAAAATTAGTAACAACCGGGTTGGTAGTCTAAAAGTAGATTACGTTCTGCACAAAATGTATTAAATGGATAATAGATCATTTCACTTCATCTTTCAGTACCCACTACCATTCACTACTTCTTAATCACTATTTGAATAGGAATATGTATAGAAAATGTAGATTAATACTGTAATTTCATGGATAAGGTCACTATGGTCTCAAAGTGATGTGGACCATCACATCACCATCAGCCAGGACTCCTAGGCCAGAGTTTATCACACAACAGTGTGTTGCCCTTATAGGCTGTTTACAAAATAATCTTTCACATTCATTCATAAAAACTTAATAAAGGCAAATGTCTCATTATTTTACTAGTAGAAATAATAAGATTTTACAAGTTTTCATTAACTTCTTTAAGAAGTCTATTGTTTTAGAATCCTTCCCTATTAAATATCAGAAGTCAAAAAGATAAAAAACAGAGTCATCCCTTGGTATCTGTGGGGGACTGGTTCCAGGACTCGCTCAGATAGCAAAATCTGTAGATGCTCAAGTGTCCTGCAGTCGGCCCTGCTTATCAGTGGGTCCTGCATCCCAAGACTATCTGCAGATGCAGAAACGGAATCTGGAGGGCAGATTGTATTGGGAAAAATACAGGGAAGAAAAACAATATAACAACTCAAACAACCAAAAATAAGAAATCTGATTAGTCTTAGCGTTTGATTATTTTCCATCTTGGGATTTGGAATGACAGCTACTTAATCTATCAGATATGTATATATATTCAAAAATAAATTCCTGAGCCTTACTCAAGACATACTGAATTACCCTTTTTGGACAATTTTTATTTTTAAAAACAATCTACCCGAAGGCTATTCTGATAGCAGTGTTTGGGGACTAATGAATTAGAATCAAGATAATTTAAGGCTTCATTTTACAATAGGTTTTCAATTACTGATTTTAAATAAAAATGAAAAGTAGATTTGGGGTCCTGAAAGGGATACAACTACATATAGGCCACTAGGTAAGAGCCTGTTTCAGAAGGCAAGGCTCTGGAAATAAATGAGATGATAATGGAAGATGACCAGTTAGTTGCAGTAGGCAAGGAATCAAAGACACAGAATGAGTCTAACATGAGGACAGTCTATTTTATAGCATTAATTTTAGTTACTTTTAGCCTATAAAGAGGTCCATTAATAATTTTAGCACAGCATTTTCTCTCAGATTACTTTCCAAAAACAGGATTCGGATACTCAGAGCAGACTGTAACATCCTTGGATAACCTGACTTACTACTACATTTATCTACATGTTACTTAACTTTACTGGGAAAACCTAAAGTTGAAAAGTGGGGGAAAGACTTCAGAGCAGTGCTTCTCAATATGTACATAAATCTTTGTTACATATTTCTAAATACTCATAGTTGGTACTACGTGCTAGACCTTGAGAGTCTATGGCATGTAGTAATTTATTACTTTGTTTAAAAAGAAAAAGGCAACTATCCCTGAGTCTAACTCACTCTACCAGTTGCACATTAACATGGCCTTGTTATCCTCCTGTACACGGTAACTTTTAAAAAGGCAGCAACCATTTATTGAACACTGTATCTGACACTGCAATAGGCAAATTTTGCATGAAATGCTGTACTGTATTGAGCTGTGTCCTTCAAAAGGTCATTTTTTAAAATGATGTAAGCCAATCAGTTGTGGTAATTTGTTCTGTTACATGCTTCAAAGTTTTTCCAGCTTCTACCCATTATCTAACTGGCTAAGACTGGGCCTACAGTTGAGAAACAAGAGACCAGACAATACAGGATAGAATTGTGCCCCTCACCAAAAATATGTTCAAGTTCTAAATGCCTGTATCTGTGAATGTAAAGTTATTGGCAAAAAGGGTCTTTGCAGATGTAAATAAGTTAAAATGGGGTCATACTTGATTAGGGTGCATTCTAATTGAATGACTAATGTCCTTATAAGAGGAGGAACAACTGCACACAAAGACACATAGGGAGAATGCCATGTGACAATGGAGGCAAACACTGGAGCAATGCTTCTACAAACTAAGGAACATCAAGGATTGCCAGCAACCATCAGCAGAAAGAGGCAAGGAAAAACTGTCCTCTAAAGCCTTCAAGGGCCTTCACTTGGCCTTGTCAACACCTTGATTTCAGACTTACAGCTTCAGAACTGTGAGTAGAATAAATTTCTGCTGTTTGAAGCCATCTAGTTGTAGTAATTTATTACAGCAGGCCTAGGAAGCTAATACAATGTCCTCTTTTCTTAATTAATGAAAGTTAATCATACACTAGTTGAAATACTTACTGTTACATGTTTAAATAATAAAGTACATGCACACAGTGAATGTCAAAATAAAGATAATAAAACATAGAAATATCATCACAATTGAATAAGGTATAGTAAGACAATATTTCTTTCCAGATTAATATGTAAATGACTCAAATATGTGGGGCTTTTTCATTTTTCTCAGAATTTAAAAGTTTTTGCACATAAACACTGCATTTAAAGTAAAAATCTTTGTTTCTTTAAACTTGCAAGTGCTCGCCCTATTATTTTATGATACATTATTATAACATCACTACATGAGAATGTCATCCTCTTAACTATCTATGAAACAAACATATTTCCACCATTTCACTTGTGAGACAACAGGCTTAGAGAACCTAAGTAACTTATTCACAGAAGTATAGCTAATAATTAGACTGAATTTTTTTTTTACCATTATGTCTGTGTAATTCACTTGAAAGTTTTTAGTTATATTCAGCTATACTTCCTGGAGAACACTTAATGCCATATGCCATTCTTAAATCTGAAAAATGACTGAAGTTACAAGGGGTATGAACTGTATAAAATTTTTCTAATTATCATTAACAACTACATAGTTGCCATACAATGACACAAAAATTTTACTGGGGGAAAGATTAAGGCTACAGTAAATTTAAAACCCTAAGTAATCCTTGTTAGAAGTATAATAATCTTCCACCTCATTTTTTTTTTTTTTTTTTTGAGACAGAGTCTCACTTTGTTGCCCTGGCTAGAGTGAGTGCCGTGGTGTCAGCCTAGCTCACAGCAACCTCAGACTCCTGGGCTCAAGCAATCCTCCTGTCTCAGCCTCCCAAGTAGCTGAGACTACAGGCATGCGCCACCATGCCCGGCTAATTTTTTCTATATATTTTTAGCTTCCAATTAATTTCTTTCTATTTTTGGTAGAGACAGAGTCTCGCTCTTGCTCAGGCTGGTCTTGAATTCCTGAGCTCAAACAATCCTCCCGCCTCGGCCTCCCAGAGTGCTAGGATTACAGGCGTGAGCCACCGCGCCCGGCCTTCCACCTCATTTTAATAGGCTAACATAAACAGCATAGACATGTCAAGTGTGCTACCTACCTTAAATTTGTAAAATTTATGACAATATGTGAGCAAACATTAGATGCAAACTATATACCAAATGCTCTAAAACAGAAAATAAAAATCTGTTGTATCCATTTCTACTGCTCCTGATCCTTGCTAAAAGCAATTTTAAAATCTTACCTTTGAGTCTCTACTGCTTAAACTTAAAAAAAAAAAAAAGGTAAGGGGAGACTATCATCACAGAAGATATTCAATAATCTTCCCTCATTCATCAAAGAGCATTTAAACATGCTAAGTTTTACATATGAACTATACAGTCTTTAGGCTAGTGTCACATCATTCCTATCAATAACCCACCTTGCCAATTTCTATTATTGCATCAAAAGGGGGTAATGTTGTGCGGTTTCAAAAATTATCTATATTTTATATCTTTAGTGAACCCCCCCCGGTGCGATTAATGAATGAGAACACTTTAAAAAACTTACTCCCCTCATGCCACTCACTGCACACCAGCGCGGGTGACCATGTCTTTTAAAAAACAAATAAGAAAAATAAAAAACTTACTCTCCTCCCCCTAAAAAAAAAATTAGTAATAGGGTGAGCTTTTTTCTCAAGTATCTCAAATCACCCTTACAGATTTGACGTGAATTCTTTACTTTGGTTAACACATTTGGTAGTAGTTAATAAACCACCAAGCTGTATCTGTATTTCCTTTTCAATATTCCTGCAGAGATTTCATGGCCATTTGCCTTTGCTGGAGTGATGAAAATTTTTAAGAGCTGGGATTTTTTTTCTCTTAAATCATGATTACTAAACTAAGAAGGACTTATATAATCTTAAGGTTTGCTTAAAAATTATGGATATTGGGGAGAATTTTGATCCTAGACAAACATTATGGGAATATTTATTGTCTCTCATGATGTGGCTATTATACTAGTGAGAAGAATGCTGAACTGGGTAGGTACTGTGAAAGATGTACCTAACCCAGAAAAACAAAAAACTTCACACACATGTAAAAACAAAAACTCCACGGCTGTCAAAAACCTTCATTTTAGTGCAATATTCTCAAGAGTATCATCCTAACACAACTGAATAGAGAACATACTCATTGGGAAAGGCCAAATAATGCTTTTTAATGTAGAAATCTATGTAGGATACAAAACATTTTTTTTTTTTTTAAGAAAGGAAAGTAGCCAGTGTCCTTAAGAATAAAGTTATCAACAAAACATGGAAAAACAAGCTGGGCATGGTGACAACTACCTACAGTCCCACCTACTTGGGAAGCTGAGGCGGGAGGATTGCTGAGGCTAGGAATTTGAGGCTGCAGTACGCTATGATCAAGCCTGTGAATAGCCACTGCATTGCAGCCTGAACAACACTACAAGACTCTGTCTCTTAAAAAAAAAAAAGTAGTGAAAACATTAAGAAATAAAACCATTCAAATTCAACTACTCAAACATTTATTGAAATCTGAATATTCTTAAAGTTGTAGAGAAAGGTCTGGGCTTTCTTGTTACTAATCTAGCGGGGAAAATAAACTAAGATGCAACTAATATAATCCAGTCTGTAGTACTGATACAACAAACCCATGAAAATGATAATTCCAATGGAAAGAGTCAGTATGACTTTATAAGAGAATTATTAAATAAAGCACGGTAAGGCAATAGTATTATAATCATATTATAACTGCTGTTTTTGTCTATATTTACCACAAAACTACAAACTTGATGATAGTGGATTAAGACGGTGATTTTTTTTTTCCAATTAAGCAGAGTCTGGCACGTAGGTATTTGGTAATGGTTGAACGAATTAATAAGCAACAATTCTGATCACACATAAAAATTCTAAAAAGGAGGCTAACTAACTATGCAAAAGATAAACATAAAATAGCAATTAGTAACTATAAATAAAACTTGCTATTTATATACTATTTAAGTATTTTAAAATATCACATAAAGGAGATCCTTCCCTTATCAATTTTAATTTAAAAATTCATAATAAAATATTTTAAGAAACCAGTGAAGTAAACAACATTTAATTTGGGTTAATGGTCAATTGTTAGCAAGTGTAAAACCAGAAAGAATCCAATATAAACATACATTGACATTCAACAACTCCCAGGAACAAAAAAAACACACTCTATACTTAGGGAACAAGATCCTTTTAGTTTATTCAGGTAGAAATTAGAAATAAAAGCATTCTTTGAGAATGCTTCTTACTCTGCTTCTTACTAACTTCCTGACTACAAGTCACTTAGTTTCTTTAAGAATGAAGTGTGTGTGGGGAGGGGGCGGGTAGGGAAAAAGAAGTCAAAGTGCATTTCTTCTCATTTTGATATCTGCTATACACTGGTGGGGCACCTTGGTCACAAATCAGGTAACTAAATGAGCAAGTCTATTTTTGTATACTCTATTCTGTTTCACTGGTCTATTTACCTATAGACTTACACTGTACTTCTGCCAATACCAGAATTTTAGTTACTGCATCCTTTATAAGTTTAAGTATCTAGCAGTATTAAGTTCCCTAACTTTGTTCTTTAATATTGTCTCAACTATGCTTGGTTCTTGTTTTTTCATTTACATTTTAAAAATCAGTTTATTTTAGAAACCTGAAAATATTTTGATAGTACTAAATCTATAGATCAACTAGCAAAAAGCTGGTATCCTCATTATGGTGAGGAGTCTTTCAGCCAAAAGCATGGTTATGTCCTTCCATTTAAGTCTTCTTTAATTTCTGTCAGTGTTTTATAGTTTACAGTGTAAAAGACCTTGCCCTTTCTCACTGGATTTATTCCTAGGTACATCACAATGAGGCTATCTCATGTGAAAATATTCTCTACATATATGATACAATTTTGCAATACCACGCCAAGAGATATATATGTTGCTTTCATTTTTAAGTAATTTGGCTAACGCTGCACATCTCTCATGAAGCATATCTGCCTGTATTTTAAGAGCTACTTTTTGATCCTTAGTGAACATTATAAGGATAATGCAATGATGTAAATTCCAGGTGAATTCTTGGTAGATTAAAGGAATTTTTTAGGCTGGGCACGGTGGCTCACACCTGTAATCCTAGCACTTTGAGAGGCTGAGGGGGGAGGACCACTTGAGGCCAGAGGCTCAAGACCATCCTGAACAAGAGGGAGACCCCTTTCTCTACTAAAAATAGAAAAATTAGCCAGGTGGAGTGATGTGTACCTATAGTCCCAGCTACTCTGGAGGGTGAGGTGGGAGGATCGTTGAAGCCTAGGAGTTGGAGGCTGCAGCAAGCTACCATGACACCACTGCACTCCAGCCTGGGCGACAAAGCGAGACTCTGCCCACTCTCACCCCTCCAAAAAAGGAATTAAAAAATAATCTCTATCAGTTCTTAGTAACTACAAATTATTTCCATAAAGTCAAAGATGACTTATCCCGTAAGTTCCTTTTCAAAAATTTAAAATATGCAATGGCAAGCAGAATTCAGGTCAAAGGAAGATAGGTAGAAGAAAAAACAACGCATTAGGCAAATGATGGGGACATACAAGAAATCCTGGAACTATGAGTTAAAAAGTAAGTGTGACACTGGAGTAAAACTGTACGGGAAGTATGAATTATTTCTTTCCATTCAGTGTATCTACGTAGGAGCTACTGGAAATTTCACTGGAATGATCTTTTTTTGTGCCGACTATGTAAAGTGCAGCATCTCCCTGTTGGGCAGTTAATGTCAACAGAATCCCCAAAATTTCTATAACAAGCAAAAACTGTTGCCACACATTTCCAAGCTGTTCACCTCCTTGTGAATTCTAGCACTAGGTATTTTAAACAACTGCCCCAAGTGACTCTGATCAAAACGCTGGATCAAATAAAGTATGTTTTAATCTTAAATATGTTATTATCTTAACTAAATTTAAGATAAACCGATGCAAACATTCTCAGACATCAGAACCACAAAGTACAGATAGTGTTATTAAAGTGTAATCAATAAAAACAAGAGGGGCCGGGCGTGGTGGCTCATGCCTGTAATCCTAGCACTCTGGGAGGCCAAGGCGGGTGGATTGTTTGAACTCAGGGGATCCAGACCAGCCTGAGCAAGAGTGAGACCCCATCTCTACTAAATAAAATAAAATAAAATAAAATAAAAATACAAGGGCAAAATGACCTGTGACCCAAAGCAAGCACAATTAAAACCAAAAAATTTTATACAGAGAACCAAACATCACAAATTTCTCC
The DNA here is from genome assembly GCA_963575035.1 of Avahi laniger. Classification (NCBI taxonomy): domain Eukaryota; kingdom Metazoa; phylum Chordata; class Mammalia; order Primates; family Indriidae; genus Avahi; species Avahi laniger. The sequence goes on from CAUYSK010105446.1 coordinate 15,494, forward strand.
ATATAATAACAGAATTTTAGAATTTCTTTGCAACATATTTCCTACTCATCAGCAAATAAGTCACTTTCAGACACATCAAAGGGCTGTAGCTGTGCTTTAGTTTACATTATCATGAGCTGTAAATAATATTCTACTGAGCAATGAATACGCTACTCTATAGCCAGTCCCTAAATCGTATACCTTAGATTACCAAATATTTCAGGGAGTTTAGTGCTTAGATAGGAGTTTTTACATAAATTTCAAGAATAACTAAAGGGATCTAGAAATCTGGTAATCTTATGCACATCTTAACAACAACAAAAAAAAGCATGACTTACACCACAGTGAGGTAAATATTAGTTTCTGAGAGGCTGATTACAATATATTTATGTACTTTGAAGCACTGTTCAGCTCCTTATAGAACAGCTTAATGGAAAAAGCAAGGATAGTATCAGGAATGAGAACTGTATGCTAACCTCGATTCTATCATTTATTGGCTTGGGCAAGTCTCTTAGGCTCATCTGATCTTTAATTTCCTCATCTTTAATGAAGATATTCAGTCAGTTTATGTCGACAATCAGAATGAAATGAAATAATGAATATGAAGGTGCTTAGGAAACCACCAAATGCTATTTAGTTATAAGGAACTTTAACTACTACTTAAAGGATAGCAATATTTTCAATGAAAGCTTCAAAATAATTCATATTGTTTTCTGCTTCCATTATTGACCATATAGATGAAACTTATAAAAATGGTATGTATCCTTATTTTAATTCTTAAATTATTTCATTCTAAGTAGCTAACCAAATCTGCCAAAAGCCAGCAATTTTAACAGAATGATCCTTAAAGTTAGTATTATCCTGCCTGTTTTTAACATAAAATTTTCTGTGATTGGGAGAAAAGACAAGTAACGAAATTTTCTAATCCGCAGCAAACCAAAACACACTCATTTACTTACTCAACACATGACATTAATGAATTTCTGGGATTGATAGCCACCTTTCAATTAATTTCACTGAATCCGAAGTTCGCATAACACTTTTTAGTACCCTTTTCTTAAGAAACAATTAAGCCAGTTCAAAAACAAACAGGTACAAGGGAATAAGCCATTAATTTGTGAAAACCTAAGTCAAATAACAAAAATGCAGAATGTTGTTTTATACCTAAGAAGTTCCACATAAAAAAATTACTATGAGGATAAAGACTGGAGTAAATCAGAAACCACCAACACATAAGTTACTAGAATAAGAAAAAGAGATGAAACAAGGAAGGAACTCGCTGGTAGCTCCAGGTAGAAAAAGTGAGATAATACTAGAATTATGTAATGTTCTTCACAAGGAATGAGATATATCAAAATGAAATGCTGACTTCTATCAGAGACAATGATTAGTAAAAACTGCAGGTAGATTTTTTCCCCTAACTCCACAGATCAATACAACATGAAAAAATAATTCACTTTAAATATTTTTATACTGAACCTAAAAGCTCAGACTTTATACAGTTCTTTGCATTTGAGGATAAAAAAAACTATCAATCCTAAAGTAACTTATCCTTATTCCTTTCCATTTCTTTCTCTAACCTCCAGTAATTTAAGTGCTGCTTTAAAAAAATTATATTCAACATGGGAGCCAATATAAAGGAGCTTCAAACAACCAAAGACAGTATATAATTCTGGAATAAGAAATAGATATAAAACTGATGCCTCTCAGACTTCAATGGACTAAAAACATTAATTATCCCTCAAATCTATCAATTTATAAAGATGAAGATAAAAATCCATGAGTCACCTTTAGAGGTTGGGAGGGTATCAACTCATTATTTTGAAAATTAGAAAATAAAGAAAAAGAATCATGCATTATCCTGACTCCTGTATGAACTTTCAGGGTAACCTCACAATTGATGAGAGAAACTTATTCTTTTTTATAGAAAAGTTCCATATTACAAATGCAGCACCATGGGGAAACAATCAGCAAAATCAAGAGTGTGAGAAATTCAACAGGACAAAGTTTCTTCAACAAATAAGTGGAAAGGAAAAAATTATGAAGGAAAAACAATTACAGATTAAAAGACAAACAAATGCAATATATGAACCTTATTTGGACGAATTCAAACAAAACAACTAAAAAAAGACATATAATTAGGTTAATCAGAATTAATGAGAAATTACTAATTTAAACAGATGATAACGACATTGTGGTTATGAGATTTTTTAAAACAGGAATCTTAGTAATACATACTGGAAAGTAGAAAAATAAAATTATTTTCTTATGCCTCTAACATCAATATAATAAGTAACAGAGTTACAAATCTGAACAAAAATGTTTTAGATTATTACAAAAAAATGAACACTCAAAACCTATCAATTGAAATACTTGCCCTTCAACCAAAAAGTGACTAGTAGCCGGGTGCAGTGGCTAACGCTTATAATCCTAGCACTCTGGGAGGCCAAGGTGGGAGGATTGCCTGTGCTCAGGAGTTCAAGATCAGCCTGAGCAAGAGCAAGATTCCATCTCTACTAAAAAAACAGAAAGAAATTGGCCAAACAACTAAAAATATATATAGAAAACAAATTAGCCAGGCATGGTGGCGCGTGCCTGTAGTCAGTCCCCAGCTACTCAGGAGGCTGAGGCGGGAGGATTGCTTGAGCCCAGGAGTTTAAGGTTGCTGTGAGCTAGGCTGACGCTACGGGGCTCTAGCCCCCCCGGCAACACAGTAATACTCTGTCTCAAAAAAAAAAAAAAAAAAAGTGACTACTGGTCATCCTGCTAAAAATACATATGTTGATTAAATTCCTACAATTTAAAAAATGGAACATCATTTTTTGGAAGCCAAAACAGAATGTTATGCTATTTGGCATTTTCAGTGAATCTCAAATAACTAGCACAAGGAAAGGGAGAGCTGATTTTTAAAAAAAGTTAGCATGTTTTACTGAATACTTTGGGAATGCAGATCAGGGCTTACAGATAATTATAATGATTACAATGTTCATGTCTTTAAAATCTCACAAGAAAGTAACCTGGAATTAGTTTCAACCAATTCAAATAAGACAGAGAACTTATCTCTATTTTATGATTTTACATTCTTAATATATGAGCTGAGTAAACTTATTTTAAAAATATGCATATTCCATTTCCAAAGGTATTTTATTTATCAGCAGCCTTGAGACTCGATTCATAAAGAAGTCCATTTCAAGAATACAGATCAGAGATCATGAAAGCCTTGCATTATGATTCAATCACAGGAAAGTGCAGAAGGGATTATTTTCATAAACAGTATGCAAAGAGCAAATATATGAAATCATTTGAATTATTTTCAACCCGGTGGAGGTCTATTCATTGTTAACAACATTGCCAATCATACAACAACTAAAAGCTTTGGGAAACTGGAAGAACACAAAAGAAAATAATGCAGATAATTCCTAATTCCAGTCAGAGGTGTATTATTACAAAAGATCAGATTTCAAGCTGAAGCTAACCTAAGAAGTGTAGCTATGGGTACAAAAGTATCAGACTATAATGCAGAACTGCTGGCCCAAAGCAGTGATTATTTCTGATAACTGATTAGAATTCCTTCCCTAAGCATCTATTAGGCTGGTTTCTTTATGGTCTAAAGAAGGGTAGAGAAGTATATATCTAGATTGCTGTTTAATTATGAAGACATCTAAAAAGTAACCTATATGCAATTGCTAAGCTACATAGAACTACATTTACTGCTATTCATACAGGCTCTAAACACAACACAAGCTAACAGTAGAACAGGAATCTAAATCTGAAACTTACCTATGAAAAGATGACAGGACATGACAAAATATCTTAACAATAAAACACAAAACTATTATGATAGGTCTATTCTTGGGTTTGTTGTGTTCCAAACTTTTATGTCCATTTCAAAGATATGTCATATGTAGTAAGGGGTGTCTGAGTAGTAATAATAGAAATCAGGAACTGAGCAGCTCCTGTGACTAAGAACAGATGATAAATGAAGGAAGAATATTAGGCTAAACACTGGTAAGTCTGCACGTATAGTGCTGCAAAGCAGATCTTAGGACTCCATCTGAATAAATTAATTTGTTGTACGTATTCAATATCCCCAAAAGAGTAAAGGCACAGAATTTGGGGCAAAGGACCAGAGACTTTAAAAAAGAAATCTAGCTCATTGTACAATAAGTGATCATTGCAACAGATACCTTTGTTACATGGACATTTACTGTACTAATGGGCTTTATGAAAAAATAGCTGTACCCATATGATTGGGAGGGGGAGGTCAAACATAATCAACTAACTTATTCACATACAATAGCAACATCACTTTTTAACCACAAGTTGATTTAAATCTTTCCAAGCGCATACAAGTCAGCAACAGAATCCCTCAGTTTCAGCTGAGGAAACTATAATTACCAAAATTAAAAATATAATTTTAATGAAATATTTTCTTTGACAAGATAGGGATTTATACACCGCCTCCGATGTCCAAAAACTCTGCAAAATATATTATTATCTACACGATAAATACTTGCCCGGAGAGGGGAAAAAAGCAATCACCAATTTAATAATTGAGGGGGGGCAATTTTAATATACAGGTATAAACAAAAATGTTCTAACTTCAGGGTACAACAAGCCTAAAACATTTTTTTTCTTTTCACATATTCAAAAGTAAGAGAAATATATGGCCCAAGCCCATATGCTTCTTTAACTCACACACTAAATTCATATTTCCTGATATAACTGGTAAAATGGCCAGGTGTTCAAAGGCCAAAGCAAATACCATTGTACTCACTAAATTATTTAAGTTCAGTAAGTAACTGTGTCACTAATGTTTTTCTTATGGTGTGCAAAAACTTTTGATAGTGAAATTTCTTTTTCACTATCATGTATAAATAGTCGACTTTTCAGATGCTCTAAAACACACAAATCAAAAGCACAGACAAGAAAAAAACACACCATTGTACTTCATAAAAGAAACATAAGATACAATAGGGGGTCTTTACCTTACTGTACATTAGACCCTCACTTTGAATTTTCAGGAAAGTAGAACTTTTTCAAAAGGCTAATATCTAAAAGCAAAAGCAATTTGGCATGTTTTATCCAACATTAAATATTTTACATATATTATAAACACACACACAAACACACATACATGTATACATACAAATAAAAAGGGTTTTGGTTTTTTTTTTACCTAAATGCAAACTGGATGAGGATCCATGTGATGAAAGTGATGGCGGTGGCGTAAGTGAATGTCCTGGAGTTTGGCTTGGCAGAGGCATGCCTATTGGACTTGGAGAGGAGGAAAATCCCAGACTATTGTAAAATGGTTGCCCTATGGGTGCTAGGCTGCTACTAGATCTTTTGTACAAGTCAGAGCTAGTAGATAGAGACTCTCTCCTTGTGGCACTACTACTTGCAGAACTGCCAACTGAAGAAGAAATAAAAAAAACCCTAATTACATACAGTGTTAACTGAATAAAATCTATCCCCAACTCTTGCTGGGCAATAACAGAAGTGATCACAATAATTATTTTTAGAAACATTATGGAGAAGATAATTACTGTGATAACTACATATACTAACTTATTAATCATAAAAGGGTATAAATGCACCCCAATAAAGTAACCAAATACTTAACAGAGCAGTCATATGTTTCATTATTTCACACATATTTACCACTGACACATATGATTACTGTGCTTTAATACCCTGGTATGATTTATAAACCCTGGAATTGCAAGTTGTCTGCATTAATTAGGACATGCTAGCGATTAAATTCCAAATGGTTAAATTCAGGTAGTATCCTAGTCTCTGGAAGCTGGTTCTTATACTTCGACTCAATGCTAAGATTATCCTAATAAATGGAAAATTAATACATTTCTTTCACCATTCATATTTGATGTGGCTTCTAGCTGTGTTCAAAACATAGCCCTTTAAGTCCATATTGGCCCGAATATCAGTCAGTTGTTAAGTATAGACGGTAGCTAACTCCTCAGTATTTTGCACACTACACATTCTCCCTTGTTCTCCAATAACTAAATTACAAAATATAGACAAAAATACTACACTTTTTTTTTTGTTTTGTTTTTTGAGACAGAGTCTCATTCTATTGCCCTGGCTAGAGTGTCGTGGCGTCAGCCTAGCTCACAGCAACCTCAAACTCCTGGGCTCAAGAGATACTCCTGCCTCAGCCTCCCAAGTAGCTGGGTCTATGGGGTCTGCGCCCGGCCTACACTTTCTTTTAGAAGATTAATAGCCCTCATTACTGTTATCACACTAACAGCATGCTTTCACTTATCCCTCCAGGACTCTTACATTTTTAGGATTCTATTACTGGCTTCCTGGGTCCCTTACTCAAGTTAAGACTGACAAGGTTTTTTTTACCTTAGAAAATAAACAATTTCTCTTATCTCACAATCCTTATTGCACTTCATACCCAACTCCTTTTATTTAATCCCTAATTTAACTACTAGTTTCTTAATCCTCCGCACCCCACTCCCCGCTTCCCCCACCCCTCCCCAAGACAAAATCTCGCTCTGTTACCTAAGCTGGAGTAAGTGCCCTGGCGTCAGCCCTAGCTCAGGGCAACCTCAAACTCCTGGGCTCAAGCAATCATCCCACCTCAGCCTCTTGAGCAGCTGGCACTACAGGAGCTCACCACCACGCCTGGCTAATTTTTTTTGTTTCTATTTTTAGTTGCCTGGCTAATTTTTTCTATTTTTAGTAGAGACAGGGTCTTACTGTTGCTCAGGTTGGTCTAGAACTCCTGAGCTCAAGCAATCCTCCCCCCTTGGCCTCCCAGAGTGCTAGGATTTCAGGCGTGAGCCACCAGGCTGGCCCTCATTCCTTTTTATATTCCACAAAATCACAAAGAATAGACTCACACTACCATGTAGGCTTTAGTGAGTTACGCATGCTCAGAAGAGCAAACCAAGATCTAGCTGTTAATCAATACATATCTGGATAATCAAATTCTTTACTGTGTGTCTGCAAGGGCTGTGCAAAACTCCTAATTATCAAATATCTAGAGTGTACATTTTCAGAACGTACGTTTCCTTCCTATTTGTAAGTGCTAGCTTCTTTTTTTTTTTTTTTTTTTGAGACAGAGTCTCACTCTCTTGTTCAGGCTAGAGTGCCGTGGCTCAGCCTAGCTCACAGCAACCTCAAACTCCTGGGCTCAAGGGATCCTCCTGCGTCAGCCTCCCAGGTAGCTGGTACTACATGCAAGCGACACCATGCCCGGCTAATTTTTTCTATTTTTAGTTGTTTGGCCAATTTATTTCTATTTTTTTTAGTAGAGACGGGGGCGGGGGATCTCGCTGTTGCTCAGGCTGGTCTCAAACTCCTGAGCTCAAAAGATCCGCCCGCCTCGGTCTCCCAGAGAGCTAGGATTACAGGCGTGAGCCACCGCGCCCTGCCTGTTAGCTTCTTTTAACTGAATGCCTTTTACATCTAAGAATTTCATACTACACTTCTAACCTGGCAAATAATTTTTTTTAAGTGCAAGCTCTATATTCGGACCAATATGGCAATTCTTTTCAAGGAATTTTGAAGTTTCTATTAAATCTTTGTTTTCCAATCACAAGTCATACATAAGTAGGAAAAAACAGGATATAAAGAAAAAAAATTGAGGACAGTACATGATGGGTAGACCATGTTAAGCTTACAGTACAGATTAAAAACTTAATTATGTTGGTTTTGCCAAAATTCAAAATTCTATAAAGAGGGGGAAAAAAACAGGCTCATGCTACCATATTAGGCAAAGGATTATAAACCTACTCAATCTTTTATACCAGCCAATGAAGTTTCTGAAAGACTGATCACGTTTATTGAAAATTTTACATTTTAAGATATCATGTGATAGGAAAATACTAGGTAGCTATATGAGTCTTAATGGCAAAACAAATATAAACACTTATGTAATAAATTGCTTCTCTTAACTTGGTTTTGGCAAAATTGTCAACATATGCTACATTAACTATGATAATTTAAAAGGACACTGTCAAAGTGATTTTTTAAAACACGGCTACCTTTTAAATTCCTATTTATTTCAGAAAACAACTGACAAGGAAAAAGACAAAAGCTCTCTAATGAGAACAACACTATCACTCCCCTGGCAAATAACCGAAGACATCAGTTTTGACACATGCAATATTATTTTCTTTCAAAAAGGAAAATCCAAGCCAAACATTTCAAAATTATCCAGAAATAACTTTAAACATAAAGAAGCTGGCTCTTTAAAGTTTTACTTTATTCCTAAATTATCTGCAACAATGTGACTATGAAATATGATATGAAGTGTATCTAAAATATCTAAGAGGCCAGAGAGACTGCTAATCATTCATCAACTGGGTAAAAAAGGTTATATTATAAACCTTCAATTATAATAGCTCTTTTTAAATAATAGGTCATAGAAAAGGATGATTTAATTACTATATTACAATGGCTGAGCTTCCTAGCCAACTATATTATGAAATAGGGTATTTAACACTGTTAAACATTAATAATTTCATCATAGAGGTAAGAGAATGACTATGTGTACACATGTACACAACCATATCATAGCTTAGATTTCCCATAAGTATGTAATTGCCATAATGCACAACGGCAGTGGGCAGACTTGTTTTAAGAGTACATATGTGTGGCACTTGAATTAATTTTCACAAAAAACATCCAAGAGGCAGATGACAGGTTATTGGCTTTCAGGGGTGGTAATCACTAATGCCCTCTAAAGCAAGCTAAAAACGAATGTTTTTCAGACTAGAAGTCAGAATTGAGTAAGCAATACTTATAAATAAGGGTGTCATGAAGATCAATTTTGGGGGAAAAGGGCATCTGGAGGGGACAAAAATGCTCATGCCAACCAGTTTCTGAATGTAGGAGAAACCACCTTAAAACTAAGAGAGAAATGGGAATTCGGAAGAAGAATTGAGCAGGGGGTCCTATAAATCTACACCAGACGTCAATGACATATTGCACTAGAAAAAGGACCATGGAGTTTATCAAAGCTCTACTTTTCCTGGATTATTTAGGGTCCACAATCTGTAGTTTAGGTACTAGTTATTTGCACAAAGTTTGTTTTTTAAGTTACTTGTTCTTTCTGTTTTCCTCGATATTTAGGATTCTTGGGGGAAAATGTCTCTAACACAATTGGGACAAAGAACCAGTCCTATGGGAGTGTGTGAGGTGGACATAAAAATACAAAACTCCAAAAGGCATGAAAAAACTAAGGTAGGAAAATTAAAAGATTTAACACAATCTCCATGTTCACTGGATTTTCCTTCAAAAGTTCTTGTGCCCATTCTTTAGATAATTTTATGTTAGGCAAGTATGGCATTTCCTTGTTATATTTCATTGTAACAAAAAAGCACTCTGCCTCTAATAGTTCACAGCTGTTCTAGACCATCCCTTCAATAAATATGAATGGTAAAAGTTCAGAAGATACTTACTTCCTTAAAAACTGGCAAGCACGGTTAATGATGACTGGCATATGTTAGTTTTGCCATTTTCCACACCAGAAAAGAATATAATCTGATGTGGTGGGAAAATAGATGAGAAGCAGATATTAAGGATTCTAGAATGCTATGGTAAAGAAATAGAAAATCTCTTGAGGTCCAAATAAAAAGCCCTGCTCCAAGGGAATTAACAGCTGCCAACTGCATCAACAGAATTAGGTAAGCTGATTTTTGCCTAATGTTTCCTGAATACTCTGGAAGCCTCAGAGAATATACAAAGTGTGTCCACACGGAGTCAATGTGGGCCTCTTCTGATTTCACTTAATTCTTCCTTAGTCACAAGATCTAGGAACCAGTCTGTATGGGTCAATTATTTATTTGAGAAGCTATTTAAAAATTTCATTTCTAAATGTTATATAAAGTTAAGATATGTGAGTAGGTATTCTTTTAAATGAATTTTTAGTGACAAAGGCTAAATTATTTAATCTAAAGTAAAGATAAACATACCACTGGTTGTTTCTTAGGGGCTTCTATTTAGAACATTTCATTATATAATTTTAAAATAGATTATGCCAAGTAAAACCATAATGAACCACAAGCATTTAGTAAGAATGAACCATCTGCTAAGCACACAAAGATAATTATTTTAAAACACCAAAAATTCAAGATGGCAAAATATTTATCTCCTAAAACATTAATATTATGTAGAGAATGAGGGAGAGCTAATAATTTGTATATAAAATATTGTTTCAAACAAACCTTACTAAAAAAAAAATTCCGGTAATAAATTCTTTTTAATAAATTTCAAGAGATACAGGAAATGCATTATATTTGAGTAAAGGATGGGCTTCTTGAAGTGAGTTAAATATTCACAAATGTTCAAAAGATTTGCAGGAATATTTTCTTCTTCTATAAAATTAAACAAATAATCCAATACTTTATTCCTGTCTTCCTATACTACAATGCTATTATTGCTTATTTTTATATTAAAAACACACATATACCTCATGTCCACTTATCAGAGTACACCCATCTTAACAACAAACTTACCTGATGAACCAAATCCACTGAGGGCTGAGCCTATAGCAGCACCCAAAGAGCTGCCACTTCCAAAGCCAAGAGATGTACTTCCAGGTTGACCAGGTCCATGAGAAAATAAAGAACTGCTCTGGGAGTTATTAGTCAAAGAACTGCTCCCATAAAATGAATTAGATTGCAGATTAGTGCTTGGCTGCTGCTGTTGCTGCTGCTGTGGTGGCTGAGTGCCAATTGGCCGAAATAGACCATTTGTGCTGCCTGTAAGACTATTTGCAGTTCCTCCAGCTGCTGCTGCCGCTGCTGTTAAAAAAAAAAAAAAATCAGATACTTCTTAAAACTACACAGAAAACTATTCTGCGTTTTTAAAATTGTATCTCTACATCAGAAAAGTATCATCCTAAAAATGTCAGTTACACTTACCAGCTTGTGCTGCTGCCGAACTAATTAAAACAGGTGTTGGAGCCATTAATCGAACTGGAGCTCCAAGGCCAGTTCTTGCTCCAGGGCCAACCACTAAGGCACCAGTCTGATCATAATAGGCAGTTGGAGCTAGTACTTGATAGCCTAGATAACATTAAAATAAATGTTTACTAATAAAAACACTTGTAAAAACATGCATATTTATTTCCCCCTACACTTGTATTTTTTTTAAATAGGAAACACAGCTATTTAATACTACTATAAATCCTTAGTTACCAAATGAAAAGCAACACATTTGAGAGTCATAATATATGAAAAATACAATGTCATTAAACATTTTTTGCCTAAATTTTAACAGGTTTCTGTAACAGTGATGCCTTTCACTTATGGGCCACAAAATGAAGAGGTAATTTCCTGATAGAAAATGTTGATATTAGAAAAATATCAACATTTAGTCAGCACTGAAAGGAGGATGAACAAAAAGACTGGGTGGGGGTAGGGAGTGAGGCAGAACACTCTGAGAAATGTTTACTATGCAATTTCAGTAAAGTTCTAAACCATGTGTCTCATTGTCACCATTCCCTTGGATTTTCATTTGTAAGTATCTCTTGAAAAACTTAAATCATGATCTAAACAGACACTTTAAAACCCTATGGTCTATTTGTAAAAGTTCTTAGGCTAGAGTCTGAATAAAGATCATGAGGGCATTAGTTTTATTGTAGCCTTGAGCAAAGGCAAAAAATTTGTATTATTTAGAACTAAAGGAGAGTGAAGTTTACTTCTTTGCAGACTTTCTCAATGGGGATTCTTTGTCTGAACCAAAGAACACAGAAAATGATTCGAGTGACTGTTTTCTCAATTTTCCCAAGGATGGTATACAATAAGTACCACTCTAGAGTCACAGGAGAGAGGCTAACTATTATTAATATATAGAGTGGAAATTTTTAGAGCAATAAGACTTAATTCTATCCTGGAACTCAGGCTGAGAAAGGCTGTCTTATACAGTGACAAAGAAGAACTCAGGCCCAATAGCCTAACAATTACCTGTAAAAATGTTTTGGTAACTTCTAATACTTTCAGAAGTTTTTTGAAACACAGAATATACTGATGAAATATAATATATTCCAACATGCATTTTTGAGTTTTATCTTGTTGAGGCTTTACAGAAGCAAAAGTTACAGTAAAATTAGTCAAAAAGCGGCATGACAATTTTATTGCCTTCAAACACAGTGGGCTAAATTCAGTTTAAGTACAACAAACACTGCTGGGATAAACACTTCACCATTAAGATTGATACTTTTCAAATGAGAAGACTCGTTTTTGGTAAATACAGTAATTCTAAGAATAAGCATTAGCACACTGCTAAGGAAACATCCATATTACTAGTAAATCTCAATCTGTAGATTGTCAGTCAATAGTTTTAACTGGTACAACACACACAAAAACACTCTAGTTTAAACGCATCATCTACTGAATATCTGAATTAAATAAAATTTAATCCATTTGGACATTTGGCTGCAAACATTATACTTACGGATCAAACAGCACTTAACTGCTACTTAAATAGCATACATAAGTTACCAAAAAGTGGAAATAGCCTAGTTGATTCGTCCTTGAAGACCTGTCATTGATCTTCTAAATCCTTCTCAAATCCATGCATTCTTTTGATTGCCACTATCCTGTCCAACTAGATCTATGTGGTCTGCCCTCGTTCTTTTTGCCCAACTTCTATAACTTACTCTTCAGAGTGATCTTTTAATATCCAACCTAATACCACAGCCCTGGTCAAACCCTTCCAAAGGGTTTCAAATGAAAAGTAAAATTCTGAATATGGCTGACAGTATGATCTGGTTGGTCCCTGGCCATCTTTCTAGTTTCACCTGAAACACTCACACCTTTTGTGCGCTGGGAAAAATGAGGTTTCAAACTCCTCAAAGGTACCATACTTCTTCTCACTACAGGGCTTTGGTGTATTTTGTTTCTTTGTTTGGTGTATTCTGTTTCACAGAATGCTGTTCTTTCCCTCTTCCATTTCCTACTTAGCTTAATTAATTTTTCATGCATTTATCCATTTGACAAATATTTATCAAGTAGCTACCATATCATAGGCACTATTCTAAGTACTGGGCTAGAGCAGGGAACAATAAAAAGAAATATCTTTATTCTCAAGATTATTTTCTACTGCAAATAGAGACAAAAAGTAAGTAAAAGAAAATTAGACAGTTTTAAGTATTAAAAGGAAAGAAAAATTAGTGGATCACAGTATTGAGTGGTGATAGTTGTATTGGTAATTTAAAATTGGAGGTCAAGAAGAATCTCTGTAACAAGAGGATAAATGAGGAAAAAAATCTAAAGGAATTGAAAGAACAAGTCAAGCTCGTATCCTGTAGAAAGAACTCTCCAAAGAGAACAGAAAGTAAATCAGTATGGCCAAAACAGAGACAAAGGGAAAGTTGGATAACAAAGGGCCCAGATTCTTACAGGCCACTGTAAGAATTCAAACTTTACTCTAAAACATTAGGAAACCATTAGAGGGTTTTTAGGAGTGAGTTATTGTGCCTTTGCTTTCCCTCCTAGCTACTGTAAAGAGAACAGCCTCTGTGGGGTACAAAGAAGAGGCAAGATGAAATATGGGAACACAGACAGAAAACTAATCCAGGTGAGATGTAATGGTGACCAGGTCAGAGTAGAAGAGGTAGAAGTAGAAAGGTAGTTGAATTCTGAGAGTCAGCAGGATTTGTTGAGACTGAATGTGGTGTGTGGAGAGAAGGAAAAAAAAAAAAAAGGGAGTAAAGAATTGCTCCTATTTTTGGCTTAAGTATTATAAGAATGGAGTTACTATCTACTGTAAAGATAGACACCATAATGCATTTGTTCAGTCTACATTTTTTTAACTAACATGATATTTTTCCTAACATTATAGCTTATGATTGATTTAAAGTAACTGAGGATAACTGATACTTTTTGTGGTATGTTTGTCAAATTCATTTACATCAGCTCCAGCCTTATTATTTGCTTACTTCTACATTCTTTGGGTTTATTCTCTTTAGTTTCCAGATGAATGCTTAGCTCATTTTCAGTCTTTCTTCTTTTCTAATGTATCCATTTAAGCCTATATAGTCTCCTTCTATGTTGTTTCAGTTGCAGTCCACAAGCTTAAATATGTAGTGTTTTCACTATAATTCAGTTCAAAAGTTTCTAATTTCCATTGTACTATATTTTTGTTACTAGGGAAGTCTGTGAGTGGTTGAGTGTATGAAGGGTGGGGAAGGGAATTAGAAAGAAAAAAAAAAAGGCATGGTCCCCATACTAAAGAACTGTGCAATCTATTTAATAGACAAGGAAATACATCATTTTCTTAATTCTAAGATGCCACTTACATAAGACATAACATTGATCTAATATCTAATAACTTTCCTGCAGAGAGAAAAATAAAACTCTTTCTACTTTAAAGACATTTCTCATGTTTAAACATGTTCAAGTAAGTGTTGTAGAACTGAGAAAATAGGCCACAAATAGCTAAATGAAATGCAAGGCAGACAGAAGTACTAAAGAAAGGTGTAACTAATGTGCCACAGGAAGGCAGAATGAGCAGAAGCTGTTAATGAATGAGCACCGGGAAAGATTGGGGAAAGCTTCATGAAAGAGACTGTATTAAAAGATGAGAAGTAAAGTTAATCATAAAATATTTAAAGCCAGATTTTTAGAAAGCAAAATTATATACATCAATTCTGTTTAAAATTTATGGAAAGGTATTCTAAGTTAAAGAAGACCATGAGCTAGGACTACAAGAATAAAAGTACTAGTGTATTTGGAGAACAGTATGTGCTCTACTATGTTAAAGCACAGGACCACAGAGGCATGTCACAGATTAAGTTAAAAAGAGTTAGAGGCTAGATAAAGTGGTAAGAACCAGAACGGTATAAACTGACATGTATTTTTGTCAAGGGTACCTAAAAGGAGAATAAAAAGATGAAATGAACTGAAGAGATTAGCAGAAAAAGAGCGAGAGGATAAGATTGTGGTTAAACAAGAATAGCAGAGGAAAGTAATGAACACAAGACAGAATGGTTAAGGCCAGGCATGGTGGCTCACGCCTGTAATCCTAGCACCCTGGGAGGCCAAGGCAGGAGGATCGCTGGAGCTCAGGAGCTTGAGCAAGAGTGAGACCCCGCCTCTACTAAAAATAGAAAAATTAGCTGGATGTGGTGGTACATGCCTGCAGTCCCAGCTACTCAGCAGACTGAGGCAGGAGGAGCCCTTGAGCCCAGGAGTTTGAAGTTGCTATAAGATAGGCTGACACCACAGCACTCTAGCCTGTGCAACAGCGAGACTCTGTCTCATCAAAAAAGAAAAAAAAAGAAACAGGACAAATAATAAGATAAGCAAATTTGGAGACATGAGTTCATTTTCTGACACTTTCAGTTTGAGGAGTGGCTGGGACACACACGTGGTAATGTCTGGTACAAAGGGTAGACGTTAGGTGTTCACAAAAGAATCTAAGATGCAGATGTAAACTCATAGGGATGATAGTTGAAATGGTTAAAGTAGACAGACTCTCCGAAAGAATAAATGTAAAGTATCTGCATTTTTCCAATACTGAAATCAAAATTCAAAGAGGAAAATGACCTGGCCAAGGTCATACAACTGCTAAATGGTAAAAAATCAGCAGACTCTAACTCCAAAGCATGTAGTTATTAAGGCAGATTGTCTTCTACATTTAAGGACATACACAGAGGAAACAAACACTGGTAAAAAGCAATGAGAAAGGTGGGAAAGCTAAGAGAGTAAAGTATCACAGAAGTGACAAGAGAAAGGAGTTACAGAGAGTTGTATAAGGGTGAAATACAACAAACTGAGAAAAATAAGGTGGAGGAGAGAAGTCATAATTTGCAATTATCATCAAGTAATGTTAGAGCTACTGCAAAGATATCACGGAGCGGGGCGCTTAAAAGGTGTGGGGTAAAGTGTAAATTTTGACAAGTGGTCCATAAAGGGAGCATAATAGAGACAAAACTTTACAGGATGAAGAGGCGAGACTACCACAATGGCTGAAGAGAAGGAGGTGGCAGAGAAGACAAGACTGAAGATATAAGACTGAAAACCAGCACACAGGATGAAACAGTAAGAGTTAAATAAAGGACAATGAACAGGAATTTGATATATTGAGAACTGAAGAAAGATAGTAAGTGGAAGAGTTAAAACGTGAGAATGAAAGGAATCTCAATTTTTCTTGAGTTATTTTTAACAGAGCTCATTAGGTTTGTAACTATTTGGATATGGAAAATGAGAATTATTTTATCATAGTCCTGGGCGGAAAGAAGTAAAGGCGGCATCAGCTATCATATGAAAAGCCCACAAGGCACTGAGATATAGAAATATTAATTCTAGGAAGGCCCTTTTTTAGAAACTGGTTATTATGTTTTTATTTTCTAAAGGGACTAAAGATTCTGGCTTGAAAGGTTAAGTAAAATAATCTGCTTTAAGACATGTCTTAAAAAAGTTATTTTTTTTTATCATCACTCTAAAATACAATTGTTTTTAGACAAATACAGTATAAAAGGTTCCTTTTTTTTTTAAGAATCATCAACAGAGTTCACTGCTGAACAAAAACAGAAAGAAACAGAGCTTTCTCATGCAATGGAAAGAAGTGAATACAAAAATAAATTCTAAGACCACAGCTGATAAAATTAACAGCAACATACTGTGACATTTTTAAGAAAGATAAGAAAACTATGAGCTCAATATGGAGAGAGCCACGGTATTTATAAGAAGTTGTTAACAGGACCAGCATCAACAGCCTAGAAAGATCAGTAACAGTTACAGGAAACATAAAACACACAGGCCGGAAGCACTCTCTTAATTCCAGGTTGTACTGAGAAACTAGTTAAGCAGGAAGGACTGCTGTACTCCACAACTCCTCTCCCCTGTTGTTAAAACCCCCAAATCCAAAATAGTCTTAGTGGCTCTCAAAAACTCCTAGCTCACTTCTTTTAAGTCCTGCCTACAACTTTAGCTTCACAGTCCACTTCTCAAAAGGCTACTTTTGCCAAGGCCTCTAATCCACAATGGCTCCAGAACAGCAGCTTTCAGAAAGCAAATACATGGCTTGAGTCAAAAAAAGAAAGTAATGAGAATGCCCTCCACTCTAATATTATTTGTACTTCAGGGACAGCCGTATGAAAATCTCTTTATCCAGTGGACTAGACAAGATAATAAACCCAGATCTTAGAATTCCAGAGAGAAAACAATGAATGCAATTGATACAGAAATCCTTAATATTATACAGAGAAGTATTTGCCAGTATTTAATACATAAAAGAAACCTTCAATGATATAAGTCATGATCTTTTCCCATACATTGAACACATTTCCTAAATGATTTGAATTTAAAAATTTAACTACCTTACAATTAAATGGAAACGAACTCACATTTGATTAATAAGTAACCAATATATAGTTATAAGAATAGCCACTCATATATCAAAAGTGAAAAATAGCATACTTAAAAAGTGAGTCTTCAGAAGTGGAGAGAATGGGAAGTTATGACATTCAAATGTAGCCTTTAAATTTCAGTTTAAAAACAAGTGCTGCTTTTTCGGCTTGAGAAAAATCCCTTCCTTCCTCCATTGTTACTAATGCAGGGATTTTATATCTGGTTCCACAAAAATCTACTTTGTTGCCCTTTTCTAAAAGTTGTACAGCGGCAATTGGCAGGAATTTTCTACTTTAATTTTCTATCCATTATTAGCCTTTCCGATACTTAACAGACATTGTTGCTATTAAGTTATAAATACTAATAGTTTAAAATGCTATAAATGGGCAAAACAAGATTAAACAATGCTCAAAGTAGAAAATGTTAGCTGCAAGCTTCTCAACATTAACTAAACAACTATTCTTACAAGGCAGGAATGGCAAACAGGTTTTGTCTTGCATGCCAACTCTAACCAACTGCTTTTATTTCTTGAAGCATTGTATTAAAACTTCCTGGCTAGGTTCAGCTAGAAAAATGCTGTGGTTTATGCCAAAAACAGAATACGAAAAAAATGGCTGTATTGAGAATTCCGATACATATTTGCCATTCCTGTCATGAATTCTCACAAACAGTACTGATTTCAACTATTTGCATCTAAGTTCTAAATAATTTATTACAAGGTAGGCAAGATTTTAAATACAGTTCTTGATTTTTTTCACTCTCCAGTATGAATGTCTACATTTAACAATTAAAATCTATTCAGATTTCCACAAATAACCAATTAAATACCTGGCATGCCAGTAGCAAGACCCTGACCAAAAGCCAAAGTTGGATTTGCTGCTGCAGCTGCTGCAAGGGATTCTGCTTGCTGCCCTTGCTGACCCTGATTGGGAGTAAGAGGACGCTGGCCTGCTCCAGCACGGAGAACCTACAAAGGTCAAACGATTTTCTTAAAAAGTGATACTATGAAATAACAGATAAGTAAATTTATCTTGGACAGCTGTGTATATATTACAAATAGCTGTCTGATAGTCTTTGAACAGTTATATGCAATGGAATGTAGATTTAGCATGAAAAAAATTACAAAATACTTTAATATCAAAAACACAATGACTGGCTCTTGACAACTAGAACAATCTATAATGCAACATGAAGGTTTTAGAGGGTCTTTGGGTAAAAATTATTTCTAATATTAGTGCTCTTTACCAACGTACTATAAAAAAAAAGAGGACAGATGGCAAAATCTTAAGTGAGAGATTTTAAAAATTTAGATTTTATTAAAATGATTTTCTATGGCTGAAAATTGAAACAGGAAGCTTAAGAGAATAAATTAAGTATGAATTTGTTATAAGACAATGATGCAGAGTAAAAATTTCAAATCAAACTAAGGTTTTAGAATTCAGAAGCTTTAATGAAATAAAAAGCTGCTTTTAAACAAAAAACTTCAACAAAAAAACAAAATTACATCAAAACAAGGTGAAACCTCTTAAGGCTGGTCAAGTCTTACTACTTTACAACACATAGTTGTTATAGTAATAACACACAAGCATGATAAACTTAATCATTAATTTCAGAAATATAAAAATAATTCAGGACAAGCAGAAGGCAAGCATACATGTGTGCTATTTTACTTTCCTGAGGAGCATGTTTTTAAAAAACTAATATGACATTTTTATAGTTGCCAAAGATACAGATTAAAAAATAATTTCAACAGATTTAGGGCGTACAAAAAATAATTTGTTAAAGATGTACCAGGACTGAGTCAAAGGACAGCTTCAACAGAACACCAATATAGTATTAAAGGTATTTCAATATAATATAATAAAAGAAATTCAGAATGAAGTTTAACTGCCAGGTAAGCAACACCATACTTGTCATTAAGTTGCATCTTTGATATAAATATGATGAATGTGACAGCCAGAATTTTGACATTTATCACGAGAGTTTTTTATAATTATCAAGATAGTTCTTTGAAAAGGGCTGAGGGCTGGGCACAGTGGCTGATGTCTGTAATCCTACATCTTTGGGAGGCTGAGTTGGGAGGATTGCTTTAGGCCAGGAGTTCTAGACCAGCCTGAGTAAGAATGTGACCTATCTCTACAAAATAAGAGAAAAATCAGCCAGGCATGGTGGTGCTTGCCTGTAGTCCCAGCTACTAAGGAGGGTGAGGCAAGAGGATCGCTTCAGCCCAGGAGTTTGAGGTTGCAGTGAGCTATGTATGATGAGGCCACTGCACTAGCCTGAGTGATA
>CAUYSK010105448.1:0-11747 GCA_963575035.1 Avahi laniger
ACCCCCATTGTTCCCATATGACATAGATTCTTAACTCTACAAAGCTGCCTGAGATGAAGCGTGTTAACTGAAGTTGGGAAATCAGCTCAACATTACAGCTCTGCCCACAGAGAAACCGTGGGATAAGGGGTTTTGCTATCACCTATACCAACTCTGTAAACTCTTACATTCAAAAATCACAAAACAACAAATGTTGGCGAGGATGTGGAGAGACAGGAACACTCTTACACTGCTGGTGGGACTGCAAATTAGTGCAAACTCTGTGGAAAAGAATTTGGAGATACCTCAGAGTGCTAAAAATAGAAATACCATTTGATCCAGCAATAGCACTATTAGGCATCTACCCAAAAGAGCACAAAACATTCTACTATAAAGACATCTGCACTCAAATGTTTATGGCAGCACAATTCACTATTGCAAGAATGTGGAAGCAACCTAAGTGCCCGTCAATCCATGAGTGGATTACTAAAATTTGGTATATGTTTACAATGGAATATTACTCAATCATAAGAAACAACAGTGATCTAGCACCTCTTATGCTTTCCTGGACTAAACTTAGGCCCATTATCCAAAGTGAGGCACCACAAGAGCAGAAGAATAGGATCCATTTGTACTCACTATCAAATTGGTACTAACTGATCAACACTAGGGTGATTACATGGCAGAAATACTCTCTAGGGATTAGGAGGACGGGGGGGGGCAAATCTACAACTAAAGGACACAGGCAGCACTAAAGGGAGGGAAGGGCATGCCTTTAACCCGCATTTGGGGGAGGCAAAGACATAAAGTGTAACTAAAATGTTTGTACCCATATAATACCTTGGAATAATAAAAAAAAAATCATGGAAACTAAACAACCTTCTGCTGAACGATTATTGCATTAAGGAAGAAATTAAAATAGAAATCAAAAGATCTTTGAACTAAATGATAAAGGAGACACAAGTCATCAAAATCTGTGGGACACAGCTAAAGCAGTCCTGAGAAGAAAATTTATATCCATAAACGCCTACATGCAAAAGACAGAAAGATCACAAATAAACAATCTAATGAATCATCTCAAAGAACTGGAAAACGATGAGCAAACAAACCCCAAACCCAACAGAAGAAAAGAAATAACAAAGAACAGAGCAGAACTAAATGAATTCGATAATAAAAAAAAACTATATGGAAGATTATTAAAACAATATTTCAATTTCAAAATATTCAATTGGAGTACACCTTAAAGGCACAGTTGCTCACAGACAAAGTGACTCAAAGAAAACCAATGATCCACTCTGCTTCTCTCCTATAAAGCCTGACTGTTAGAAGGAAAAGACATTTTTATAGACAGTAGGTTGCCTTCTATCTGCATGCATGACCTACACAATATGCTTTTGTGTGATATTATTCTCAGAGAGTTTGTTGCCTGCTTTTTTTCTATGTATAAGTCAACCTTCTGTTTCTATACATACTTAATTTTTTGTTGAAAATCTGTACATTTTAGATAATATGTTGTAGAAACTGAGGCTGACCTCCCCACGGTTATTATTTTTGTTTGTTTTTGGTGTATTTGTTTATTTGTTTACTCACTTGTCTAGAGTAATTCTGTGTAGTCTGTGTCTCCTGAAGTGTGTTGCCACTGATATCTCTGCTGAGGTTTTATTTTTACTTCTTGTTTTTATTTTTATCTATGGCTTCCTCAGCATTGCACTGAGGTCACCAGAGCCCAGTGGCTCTCAGAGGGGATCTGTTTTGACCCTCAGGGAACATTTGACATTGTCTGGAGACATTTTTGTTGGCACAACTGGCACAACTGGAGAGGAAGATGCTACTGACATCTGGTGAGTAGAGATTGGGGATGTTACTAAGCATACCATAATGCATAGGACAATGTCCTACAACAAAATATTATCTTACCCCAATATCCACAGTAACTGGTTGAGGCATCAGGTTGAGAAACGCTGGTATAGTTTATTGGTCAGCCACCTATTGGCCAGAGGTTATGCTTAAAAACCTAAGCCAGTAAGGCTTCTTCCCTTTGCCAATGGGTCTGTGTGTGGTTTGGGGCAAACATTCAAAGTTCAGACTATTTAAAAGTTTGCCATGGGTTTTTACTTTCTGTCATTCTTGTCTCCTTTATGCCTGCACAAAGCCTCATTTTCTTCTATGGATTTGTAGATAATAGTGCCATTTCCAGTCTCTCTTCAGTGTGCACACAGCCTTGCATATGTGCACAACCTTCTGAACATTGCGGATGTATCAGACCGTTTCAAGACCCATTATACCTGCCTCATCCTCTTTATCCCCTTGTTAGATTTCTGGCTATTCTGCTGGTCTGTTGCTTGCCTCAACCAGTATGCCTTCCCTGATGGGCTTCAACAACACTCAGGGGCATGGAATTTTTATGAGTGCTCTGCTCCAAATCAAGTTAGTCCACATTAGCAGTAAAGTTACTGGTTTTCTTGGTTTGCCCACCCTCATGAAACTATTGATGATGGAGGTGGAGGGTAGTGAGTGGGAGCACCTCAGGCTAAAACATATCACACATACCCATTGTTCTTACCCAAAGTTCAGTAGTTTTTCCTGAATAAAACTTTTTTTTGAAAATAAATTTTATTGTGTATGTTTAAAGTATATAACATGATGTTATGAGATACATATATATTCTAAAATGGTTACTATAGTGAAGCAAATTAACATATCCATAATCTCACATAGTTACCCATTTTTGTGGCAAGAGAAACTACAATCTACTCATTTAGCAAAAATCTCAAATACAATGTACTTTTATTAACTACAGTCCTCATATTGTACATTAGATCTCTAGATTTGTTCATCCTACAAATCTGAAACTTTGTATCCTTTGACCTACATCTCCCATTTTCTCCTCTTCCCTCACACCCCTGATAACCACTTTTTTATTCTCTATCTGTGTATATTTGACTCTTTGTTTTTAGATTCCACATATAACTGAGATCGTGCAGTATTTGTTTTTCTGTGCCTGGCTTATTTCAGTTAGCATAATGTCCTCTAGGTGCATCCATATTGTGGCAAATGGCAGAATTTCTTCCTTTTTAAAAGCTGAATAATATTCCACTGTGGTGTGTGTGTGTGTACACACATATACCACAGTTTCTTATATTCATCCACTGATAGATACCTAGGTTACTTTTATATCTTGGCTTTTATGACTAATGCTGCAATGAACATGGGAGTGCAGATGTCTTTACAAGGTGATGATTTCATTTCCTTTGGATACATATCCAGAAGGCAAAAGAATGAAATTAGACTCTCATCTCATACCATATACAAAAATCAACTCAATTCTGATAAAAGACTTAAACATAAGACCTGAAACATAAGACCTTCTAAACTACTAGAAAAAAACTGAAGGGGAAATCCCCATAACATTGATCTGGACAAAGATTTTTTGAATATAACCTCAAAAGCACAAATAGAGAAATGGGATTACATCAATCTAAAAAGCTTCTGCACAGCAAAGGAAACAATCAACACAATGAAGAAAGAACCTACACAATGGGAGAAAATATTTGAAAACCAAGGGCTAATATTCAAAATACATAAGGAACTCAAATTCAATAGCAAGAGAACATATAACTGAATTAAAAAATGGGCAATGGATCTGATGATACATCTCTCCAAAGAACATAAAAATGGCCAACAGATATATGAAAAGATATCAACATCACTAATAATCAGGAAAATGCAAATCAAAACTACTGTGAAATACCACCTAACACCCATTAGGATACCTACTATCAAAAAGACAAGTGATAACAAACGTTGGAAAGGATGTGGAGAAAAAGAAACTCTTGTACACTGATAGTGGGAATGTAGATTAACGCAGCCATTATGGAAAACAATAGGAAGTTCCTAAAGAAATTAAAAATAGACAAATACTTCTTAATTTATTATATGTCTTTAGAAAATTTCCTGAATGCTACAATGGTCATTTTTAAGTTTTGATTATTTTTATCATTGCTTTTAGGGGAGAGAATTTGCCAAGATCTTCACTGTGATTTTCCAGAAGTCTCACCTCCAGATTCCCAAGGCTACATTTTGGGAAACATTAGTATAGTGAGCTATGAGATTGTACAACTTGTGTTCATATCCTAGCTCTACCACCTAATAGTTATTTTGTCTTACAAAGTTACTTAACATCTCTGAACCTTAGTTTTCTTGTCCTTAAAATGAGACTGATTATACCAGTGGAAGTCAATGGGAAGAGTATATGTACACCATTTTTAAGAAACTGTTGCTTAATATCTTATAATGGGATAAACCACAATTTATTCAGCTATTCTTCCACTTCCCCAAATGATAGACATTTAGTCTTATTTTCTAATATTTTTGATATTATAAACAACACTATTATGAATATGTTTGTGTGCTCCTCCACGCATGTAACAATTTCCATAAAGTAAATACTGAGAGGTGAATTTCTTGGTCAAACAATAAATACACTCAGTTTTTATTATTTTTATAGAAACTTCCAGATTGCCATCTAGTGTGGCTTTAACAATTTATACTCCTACTGCTAAATGTTTGAGAATATGTATTTCCCCACATCTTTAAAAACACTCATTTTAATCAAATTTTAAAAATGTTCCTGTTCTAATGGATATAAAACGGTATCCTATTTTGGTTTCAAACCCTATTACTTTGATTACTACTAAGCTTGGGGGCAGTTCATGTGTTTATTGGTCACTTTTGGTAACTTTTCTATTGACATCACTCACCCATTTTTCTGTTAGGATTTTATCTTTAATGAAAAGGATTTATTCTATATGCTGGATATTAATCCTTTTATGTTATGAATATTTTTCCTATTATTTGTCTTTTAAGTTTGTTTTTATATTGTTTACAAAACAGAAGGTTTTTATTTCCACGTAGATAAATTCATCTTTTATGCTTTTGTGTCATGTTAAAACAGCATTTCCTACCTCAAGGTTGTCAACATATTTTTTAATTTTTATATTTCATTTTATCAGAAATTTACTTTTCTGAATGGTATTAAGCCAGAATTTATTTTTCTTTTCTTTGGTAAATTCTATCTTGTTTTATTTATCTTTTCTAAATGAGTAACCTAGTCTTTGATTTTTTTGTAACTTTTTATTGTGGTATAACCTCAAACTAACAGAAAATTTGCCATAATAGTACAAGGACCGCCTGTATATACTGCACCCCACCCATATTTCCTTTTTTAAAAAATACTTGAATAGTTTCATGTTCCAAATTTAGAAGTCTTACATATTTTGAGTTTATCTTGGTGACCTGGTGAAAACATGAGATATGGACACAAATGTATCTTTTTCCAAATAGCTATCTAGTTGTCCTAACACCATTTATTTAAAAATTCTTTTCCTCAGTGATTTTCACTGTCACTTTATTATATACCAGATTTCCATATGCATTTAAGTATATTTTGGGGAATTTATACTCTTCCATTGTTTTATAAGTCTATTCCCATACCAACATCATACCATTTTAATTCTAGAATTTCTATAGCAGCAGTCCCCAAACTTTTTGGCACCAGGGACCGGTTTCATGGAAGACAGTTTGACCACAGACCAGGAGTGGGTATGGTTTGGGGATGATTCAAGTTCATCACATTTGTTGTGCAGTCAAACCTCTCTGCTAATGATAATCTGCATTTGCAGCTGCTCCCCAGCACTGGCATCACAGCCTCAGCTCCACCTCAGATCATTGGGCATTATAGTCTTACAAGGAGCACACAGCCTAGATCCCTCGCATGCACAGTTTACAGTAGGGTTCATGCTCCTCTGAGAATCTAATGCTGCTGTTGATCTGACAAGAGGCAGAGCTTAGGCGGTGATGTGAGTAATAGTGAGACGATTGTAAATACAGATGAAGCTTCGCTCGTTCATTCGCTGCTCACCTCCTGCTGGACCGTCCGGTTCCTAACAGGCGAAAAACTGGTACTGGTCCATGGCCTGGGGGTTGGGGACTACAGTTCTATAGTACGTTTTAATATCTGGTAAGGAGCAAGTTCCTCCCCCCCTTATTGCTCTTGCTTCTTTCTTGATAGACTTTTTGAAGAAAGTTTTCTGGCTACTGATTTTTTTTAAGTTTTCTTAATTAATATTTTTTATGAATGTGATCTTTTCCCTAGAACTACAATATGCTAACACTGTGATGCGCTTTGATTATGTCTGGCTTCGAGACCACTGCCGCTCAGCATCTTGCTACAACACTAAGACTCACCAGCGCAGCCTGGACACTGCAAGTGTGGATTTATGTATCAAGCCAAAGACCATTCGTCTGGATGAGACCACACTCTTTTTTACTTGTGAGTGGACAGAAGACTTGGTCTTCTTTGGGGGTATTCTTCTAAAGAACAATTGTTTCATGAAAAATGATATGCCCCTTTCTAAAACTGAATATTCTTTTAGCTACTTTTTTCTTTTCTCCTTGCTTTGGTAGCATTTTTGGAACCTTTTATTTTTCTCTTCAAATAAAATTGTAATCCACAGCTAACATTATACTTAATGATGAGACTGAATGCTTTCCCTCTAAGATAGAAATGTGGCAAGGGTGTCTGTTCTCACCACTCTTCTTTAACATAATACTGAAAGTTCTAGTCATTACAATAAAGCAAGAAAAAGAAATAAAATGCATACATATTAGAAAGGAAATATCTCTTTATTTGCAGATACATCACTGATTACATAGTCTACCTTAGGTAATCTATCATAAAACTGATACAACTAATAAGTGAATTCAGTAAGATCACAGAATACAAAATCAACAAACAAAAATCAATTGCATTTTTATGAGTACAATGAATATGCAGAAACTGAAGTGAAGAATGACTATTTCAATTGCTTCAAAGAAATTTAAGTACTTAGGTATAAATCTAACAAAATATATAAAAGATCTATATGATAAAAATTATAAAATGCTGTTGAAAGAAGTGAAGGAAGCCTGTGTAGAAATATTCCTTTTTAGACTATTTGGCTAATTTATCATCTTGGAACCCAGTTGTACTATGTTTGGCCAGCGGTGCTGATTAGCTTTGGGTTGTTTTCCACGTGGCTGTCATATGTGACCACTGGTGACCAGTCTTTCCTCTTCCTGGAACAGTTTCTGTCATTACCAGAACTGTTTGACTTACCACAATTCCTAGCATCCACTCTATTTACATAGGATGAGGACAGTATATTTGCAGACTTATATATTTAAAGAACATAATACTCACATATATTAACATTCCTTTCCAGATTAAAATTATTGCAAAGTTATCCTATTTGGTAGGATCACTTTTCTTTGTAGTTTTTTGTTAATTCTCTCTCTCTCTCTTTTTAAGTACCATAATGAACATTTAATTGCTCAATTTGTATCAATTGACTATAGTTATTCTCCTATTTTGGGTACTCAAATTGTTGCAAGGTGACCAATGAGAGTTCCTGTAAACTGTTTTAGTTTTCTCCATATCCTATGCATTTTGAAAGTGTCCTTACTTTTTTTTTATTTCAGCATGTTATGGGGGTACAGATGATTAGGTTACATATGATGCCCTTACCCTCCCTTCCCCCCAAGTCTGAGGCTTCATCCCTTGACTCCTAGGAGATAAAACCTCAATGTCTTTACTAATTAAAATGAGGTATTAATATAAAATAGGTATAATTTTCCAATAATGCTTGCAAAACAGGTCAAAAAATAATAATTTCAGGACAATATACAATATACATTGTATACGATATTATCTAAGGGGAACTTAGCATATCATTTGGAGGAAAATACCAAGTACCAAACAATTAAAGCCTGTATAAAAGGCATAGAGTGAGCTTCAAAAGCCCCATTGCATAGCAGGTTTATTTCTTTAAAATGGAGCCCAGCCCAAAGCATGTCATCTCATGTTGTAAATTGCAACCAGATTCTGATAGGCAATCACTCAATATCCCAGTGTAAAAAAACAAACTAACAAAAGAAAAGCAGTTACTTGATAATTCAGAACCTGTGACCTGGGAAGTTTCAAGATAGGATTCTAACCTTGGGAAAAAGGACATAATAATAATATGTTCTAAGGTAATAAAGCAGTAAATTGAAATTCACAGAATCTGATTCACTTAATAAGAAGTATAATAAATCTTATAAAAATGTTGGCAATGTATGTGTCTTTATCCTGATTTTAAGGTATTGAAAGTATTTAAGAAAATCTGATACACGAGCTTTTGATTTTAGTTAAATATTTAGAAGAACCTAATTAAATACTTTTGGCATAATAAAAAAAAATAAGTGAAGGAAGACATAAGTACTTGAAGAGACAAACCATGTTCATGAATTGGAACACTTGACATACTAAAGATGTCAATTTTCTCCAAATCGATCTATAGTTTTAATGCAATTTCTGTCAAAATCTCAGCAAGATTCTTTTATAGTTATAAAAAAGCTTGTTCTAAAATATCAATGGAAATGCATAGGCCCTAGAATAGCCAACACAATTTTGAAAAAGAATGAAGTGAGAAGAATGACTTCCTGATATTAAGACTTCAGTAATTAAGACAGTGTGATATTGGTGGAGGGATAGACACATAGACCAATGAAACAGAATAGAGAACCCAGAAGCATTTCCACAGAAATATAGACAACTGAGCTTTGGAAAAAGTACAAGCCATTCAATGGAGGAAAGATAGTCTATTCAACAATTAGTGTTGGGGCAATTGGACATCCATAGCAAAAAAAATAAAAGACCCTTAACTAAAGTCTCACACCTTATACAAAAATTAGCTCAAAATACATTGCAGACTTAAATGTAAAACATAAAGCTATAAAACTTCTAGAAAAGAACGTTGGTGAACATCTTCAGATCCTAACTGGGACTAGGACTAAATAACTCTCAAAACTCAACATATGGTGCATGATATGCTGAAATTAAAAAAAAAAAAAACTCAACATAAAAAGATCTGTTTTTTCTTAAGGTGTTCTATCACTTTTGTTTTCTCTTTAACTTCTAGGACACCAAAAATTACTGTATTTTGTCACTTTGTGGTGTTCTATATGTCACAATTAATTTTCTCATTCTTTTTTATTCTTTTTTCTTTATTTTTGTCTGACTACATTATTTCAAAAGACCTGTCTTCAAGTTCTGAAATTCTTTCTTTTGCTTGATCTAGTCTGTTTTCAGAGCATTCAAATGTATTTTATATTTCATTCAATGAATATTTCAGGTCCAGAATTTCTTTTTCTTTTTTCCTTTTTTTTTATTTGAATAGATTTAGGGGATACAAGTAGTTTATCTTTAGATGGATGAACTGTGTAGTAGTGAAGTCAGGGCTTTTAGTGTATCTGTCAAGCAAAAAGTGTACATTGTACCCAACAGATAATTTTTGATCCCTCATCCTCCCTCCCACCTTCCCATATTCTGAGTCTCCCAAGTCCATGTTACCACTCTGTATAATGATGTATATCCATTGTTTATCTCCCAATTCTATGTGAGAACATGTGGTATTTGTGTTTCCATTCCTGAAATATTTCACTTAGGATAACAGCTTCCAGTTCCATCCAAGTTGCTGCAAAAGTCATTATTTCATTCTTTTTTATGGCTGAGTAGTATTCCATGGTGTATATACATATATCGTATATATACCATAGCATAATATAAGCCACATTTTCTTTATCCACTCATTAACTGATGGGCACTTCGGTTGATTCCATGTCTTTGAAATTGTGAACTGTGCTGTAATAAAAATAAAAGTGCAGATATCTTTTTGATAGGATGTCTTCCTTTTGGTATATACCCAGTAGTGGGATTGTTGGATCGAATGGTAGGTCTACTTTTAGTTCTTTCAGGAATCTCCATACTGTTTTCCATAGAGGTTGTACTAATTTCCATTTCCACCAATAGTATATAAACATTCCCTTTCCACTGCATGAGTGCCAACTTCTACAGTTTTTTAACGTTTTAATTATGGCCATTCTCACAGGGATAAGGAGGTATCTCATTGTGCTTTTAATTTACATTTTCCTGATGATTAGTGATATTGAGCATTTTTTCATATGCTTGTTGTCCATTTGTATATCTTCTTTTGAAAAATGTCTGAATATTTTCTCCCAATCTGTAGGTTATCTATTTACTTTGTTGATTATTTCATTTGCTGTTCAGAAACTTTTTAATGTAATTAATTGCCATTTATTTACTTTTTTTTCTGTTGTATTTTCCCTTGGGGTCTTAGTCATAAATTCTATGCCTAGGCCAATGTCCAGAAGAGTTTTTCCTAAGTTTTCTTCTAAAATTTTTATGGTTTGGGGTCTTACATTTAAGTCTATAGTCCATCTTGAGTTAATTTTTGTATATGTTGAAAGATAGGGATCTGGTTTAATTTTTCTGCATGTGGCTCTTCAATTTTCCAAGTACTATTCATTGAATAGGGCTTCCTTTTCCCACTGTATATTTCTGTCTGTTTTGTCAAAAGATCAGTTGGTTGTAGGCATATGGATTTATTTCTGGATTGTTTATTCTGTTTCATTGATCTATATGTCTACTTTTATACCAGTGCCATGCTGTTTTGGATACGCTAGCCTTGTAGTATAATTTGAAGTTTGATAATGTAATGCCACCAGATTTACTCTTTTTGCTTAGGATTCCTTTAGCAATTTGGGCTCATTCACGATTCCATATGAAATTTAGGATTTTTTTTCTAATTCTATGAGAAATGGTATTTTGGTGGCATTGATATTGAATCTGTAAATCACTTTGGGCAGTATGGACATTTTAATAATATCTACTCTTTAAATCCATGAGCATTGGATATTTTTCCATTAGTTTGTATAATCAACAGTTTCTTTCATAAGTGTCCTGTAGTTCTCCTTGTAGATATATTTCATCTTT
Source organism: Avahi laniger (assembly GCA_963575035.1). Lineage (NCBI taxonomy): Eukaryota > Metazoa > Chordata > Mammalia > Primates > Indriidae > Avahi > Avahi laniger. The sequence continues at coordinate 10,853 of CAUYSK010105448.1, forward strand.
TTGGTTAAGTATATTCCTAGGTATTTTTTGCAGCTATTGTAAATAGTATTGAATTCTTGATTTGATTCTCAGCTTGGCTGTTTTTAGTGTATTGAAAGGAAAATGATTAGTATTCATTAATTTTGTAACCTGAGACTGTACTGAATTTATTTATCAATTCTAGGAGTCTTTGGTGGAATCTTTAAGGCTTTATAGATATAAGATCATATCATCAGCAAACAGGGATAGTTTGACCTCTTTTCTGATTTGGATGTACTTTATTACTTTCTCTTGCCTGATTGCTCTGGCTAGGACTTTCAGAGCTATGTTGAATAGAAGTAGGGAAAGTGGGCATCCTTGTCTTCTTACATTTCTTAGGGGAATGCTTTTAATTTACCTCATCCTGTATAATGTTGGCTGTGGGTTTCTCATATATGACTTTTATTATTTTAATATATGTTCCTTCTATTCCTAGTCTGTTGAGAGTTTTTATCATGAAGAGGTGCTAGATTTAATCAAATGCTTTTTCTGCATCTATTAAGACGATCATATCGCTTTTGTTTTTGTTCACTTTTTTTGATATATATTTTTTTAATTTCAGCATATTATGGGAGTACAGATGTTTAGGTTATATATGTTGACCTTGCCCCCCCACGCCCCTAAGTCCGAGTTTCAAATATGTCCATCCTTTGGGTGGTGCGCATTGCACTCTTTGTGTATGTATATACCCGTCCCCTCTCCCTCCTCCCCCTCCCCCCTCCCCTCTGCCCAACATCCAATTAATTGTATTTATGTGATGACTCACATTTATTGATTTGTGTATGTTGAACCATCTTTGCATCACTGGGATGAAACTCAATTGTGGTGAATTATGTTTTTGGTGTGCTGATTGGATTCAGTTTAGTAGTATTTTGTT
>CAUYSK010105450.1:0-43308 GCA_963575035.1 Avahi laniger
AGACCTTGTCAAGAAAGAAAGAAGAAAGAAAAGAAAAGAAAAGAAAAGAAAAGAAAAGAAAAGAAAAGAAAAGAAAAGAAAAGAAAAGAAAAGAAAAGAAAAGAAAAGAAAAGAAAAGAAAAGAAAAGAAAAGAAAAGAAAGAAAGAAAGAAAGAGTAAGTAAGAAAGAAAGCTGTCTATATACTATAATATTAACTATGTAAAAGAAAATCACATATACCCAGAAATGAAAAAAAGGAAATATGTAAAAGTGATAGCAGTGTTTATTTCTTAATGAATGCTTTATGCATTCTTTTCTTTTTACTTGGTTGCATTTTCCGAGTTTTCCTCAATAAGCAAACATTACTTAAACATTTTTTTTGAAAGTCACCCCTTCTTAGCTATTAAGGATATGGCCACCCCCTTACCATATCAGTTTGCCTCAGCCATTTGGACACTTGGGGGAAAAATGCTTGAGGAATGACAGATGAAGGTTAGTGACTTTCTTGTCTTATTCTCCCCCAATCATCCACAGAAAGATCAGTTTGGGGCCAGGGAAGATGCTCACGCCTATAATCCTATCACTTTGGGAGGCTGAGGCAAAAGGATCCCTTGAGCCCAGGAGCTCGAGACCAGCCTGAGCAACATAGTGAGACTCTGTTTCTACAAAAAAAAAAACCAAAAAAATAGAAAAATTAGCCAGGCATAGTGGCACATGACTGTAGTCCCAGCTACTCAGGAGGCTGAGGCAGGAAGTTTGCTTGAGCCCAGGAGATTGAGGCTGCAGTGAGCTGTGATGACACCACTGCATGCTAGCCCAGGCAACAGAGTGAGACCCTGTCTCAAAAAAAAAAACAAAACAAAGATCAGCTTTTCAGTTTTTCTTGTAATTGCCAGTCCTCCCATAAGACAGAATTCATAATTTCATCACATGGCGCTTTTTTTTAAGTACAATTTAATAAACCCTGGGAACAGAACATAAACTTGTGCTGAACCCTGATATGAAAATGAATAGGCATTGGGCTTCTAGCTGCCAGTGAAGTGCCAGTGCAAAAAGGATGGCTAGGCTGACCCATGCCAGAGACTGACAAGAGACATGCCCCATTTCAGACCTGCCATGGGAGCTGTCTGCAGGAATTCCAGCCTACCATGTTTTGGGCTCTGTGGACACATTCTACCTAGAAACCCCTCCAACAACAAGGTCTCCTTCACTGCAGGCCATGGCTGATTGTCAATGATTGCTAGCTAGGGAGACAGAAAACAAGATCATGCTTCTAGGACAACACAAATGGCACCACCTCCAGGAAGCTTCTCCTATCCCCTTCTCTATCCCCACTCCCCCTCCAGATTGCACTGCTCCCCCAGAGAATCGTGGCCTTGGTGCTTTCCCTGCCCTCCTACAGCAAATGTCACCATTGACGATGTGGCAGCTGGTATTGTGAGGAGACATCACACAACCTTCATTCACCTCCTGGCTCTGCCACTCAATTACTGAGCCTCAGTTTCCTTAGCCGTAAAATGGAGATGGTAATTTCAGCAGCACACAGCACTGTCCCCTCCCGGGATTCTCTTTAGAAACAGCCTGATGAGCTCAGAGAACCTGCTCAAAAGCCCAGACCACTGAGGGAGACTCGCCAGGCCTGGCACTCCCTTCCCCTAGGGCTTCCCCACCCAGATCTCCAAACAGTCACAATCAGGGAATAGACAACCAGCATGGCTAATGACACTCCCCCGTCTTCTGGACAGAGTAATAGCCAGGTAGGATGACAAGAGGATCTGTCCAGGGGTATATGTCCAAAACTGAATTCAGCTTCTCCCCAGATGTGTTACTGTTTCAGTGAGTGGAACCACCTGGGGACCCAAGCTAGAAATCAGGGTATCATCCCCTCGCTTCCCTCTCACCTATATCCCCCATTCAATCCATCACTAAGTTCTGTCACTGTACCTCTCAAATCCATCATTTCTTTCCATTCCAGGGCCATCACTATACTTCATGCCACTGTCCCCATCCCCTGTGGCACTGCCACAGCCTCCCCTTCACAGGTCTCCTTGCTTCCACACTGCCCCACACAAAGCCTATCTCCTGCTTCTGCTGATCACCCCTCAAGGGCTTCCAGGATAAAAATTAGCCTCGGTAACTTCAAGCCCCCACCTTGCCCCAGTGTGGCCCCCGCTTATCTTCCTAACCTCTCTTTCCACTCCCTGCCTCACACCTTACAGTTTCCCCAATTCACTGTCCTGTCTCTCATCTGCCTGGTTTTGCTCATGCCATTTCTTCTGTTATTAACATCTTTCTCTTCCTCCTCTTTTTTCCCCAAGACTAGCTCCTACTCATGTTTTGAGACTTAGCTCAGATTTCTACTCTTCTAGAAGATTTTTGCTCCCCCATTCCCATACATGCTCCCAAACTAGGCTAAGTGTTCTTCTTGTTGCTGCCACTTAGAGAGCATTATTCCAAACACCTTATGTCTTAACTCAATCCTCACAACAAACCCTATGCCTAGGTACTCCTATTATGCTTGTTTTACAGATAATAAAACTGGGGCTTGCAAAAGTTATAGGCAAATTTTCTGAGTCCAAACAGTAAGTGGCTCAGTAGTGCTGAAAACCAGGTCATTTATTCTTTTTTGTCATTGTTGAAACAGGGTCTCACTATGTTGCCAGGCTGGTCTGGAACTCCTGGCATCAAGCAATCCTCTCACCTCTTAGCCTCCCAAACTACTGGGATTACAGGTGTGAGCTACCACACCTGGCAACTTTTTTTTTTTTTTTTAATAAAAAGAGCTATAGTGTCCTTTTCTGATTATAAAGGTACCAAGGGAAAAAAGTAAGAAGCACTCTTCTTTTTGTCAATTTGGTAAACACTCTCAGTCTGGTATGCAGTAGGCACTCAATACATGTCATCTCTCTATGTCTATACATACAAGCATTTTACACCACAAACTGCAATTGTGTATCCAGGAGCTGGAGCAGAGCCCACTCCTAGTCCTGCAGGCCCTTCTCCCCCAACTCCTCCCCCGCCTCTATCCTCAGGCTCTTGGGTCTTTACAGGTAACTGCTAGTGAGCTTGCTTGGCTTCACTGGGAGGAACCCCTCGAGGACAGTGTTCTGCTGAATTAGCTCTTGATGTCCAAACTAAGTTTGTCCAGAGACAAGGAAGACAAGGGCCCCGCTTTCAAACTTGGAGTGGGCCCCTTTCAGGCCCGGGACAGCGATTCCCTCATCCTCCACCCTATGCCCTGAGCCCTAAAGACGCTCACCAGCCCCAAACCTTCGAATCTTCTCTACCAAAACCTCAGGCCCGGACCTGGAGACCAGGGTCCCATCTGTTTAAGGTGTCCCCCAAGGCCTCGCACTCTAGACAGGCTCTCCGGAGGCCCAGGCGAGTCTTCCAGACCTCAGCTTCCTCCTCCCCACTCAGCAGCCCCGCATGGTTAATTACAGCCCCCACCTTCGCTCCCACCCGCCTGGCCCAGACCCGAGCCGCGGGACCCTAGAAGGGAAGGCACCCCCCAGTTCCAGGTCCTGGCGCCCTTGGGTCAGGGCCAGGAGAGGCACTTCCAGCCAAGTGCTGGCGCCGGGTGCGCCTCGCTTTACGGAAAGAACGCCCGCGAGTAAATCCGGAGCGGATTTGCATCACAGCAGCACGGAGAAGGCGCTCCGCCAAGCGCAGAGCTGAGGACGCCCCGTCGCTACCCCGCCCCGAGGCGGGTTCCCGGGAGGAGGGGAGGTGGGGCAATGGGAGGAAGCTGCTGAAGGGCCCGGCGGAGAGGAGAGGCAGCTAGCTGGGTGCGGAGTAACCTCCTACTCTAGGCCAGACCTCAAACTGGGCCTGGGTTCTCATGGAGGGAGCTGGGGGCAGAAAGAGAGAGAGAGTGTTTCTTGGACTAAAGGAAACTGCCATCCCAGAGCTAGTGAGAGTTCAGCAGCCCCCATCCCTGCTGTTAAGAATCTCCCAGCCTCAGTCTCCTCAGTCCTCCCGCCAGTTGCCTCTGGGGCCCTCATAGTGACAACTGTGTGCTCAAAGACCTGACGGCAAGTCCTGGCCCTGTCTACGCTATCGCCCTTCAGACTTCGCCTCCAGCCACGCAAGCCAGCCGTGCAGGGCAACTCATTCATCCCATACTGTCAATGCCCACTCGGTGCCCCCACCAGAGCTCGTGGAGGTGGACAACCCATGGCCTTGGAGCCACATGTGGCCTTCTGGATCCTTGAGTGTAGCCTTTTACTTGAATCTATATTTTACAGAACAAATTCTTTTAATAAAATAACACCTTTTATGGTGTTTCTACTAAGTCCGTTTTCTCCATTAGGCTGCAAGCTCTCGAGAACAAGGACCAGGACTGATTCAACTCTGCGTCCTCCATGCCAAGGGGAGTGCCTGGCACGTGTTGGGGACAGATATGGTTGCTGTGTGACCTTTGGCAAGTCCTGTTACCTCTCTGAACCTCAGACTCCTTCCTCACACTTGCAGTGAGGGATCTGAATGAGATGACCCCCAGGGCTGTCTCCAGCCCTGACCCTATGAGCCAGTGACCCTGTGAGTGGCTGGATAGCCCAGCCTCCTAGATGGCCCAACCTTGGGCAGGGCAGGCCAGGCAGGGATCAAGAGTGCCTCTGAAGTCCTCCCACCTCCTTTGGATCAGTTAACTGAAGTAATTGTGCAAGATTATTGGAAACCTCACGGCAATGAATCTGGTGTCAACACATGATGATGCTATCCCCGCTGGAAAGTCCCCTGCCCCAGGCTCTGGAGACCTGACACCAGCTCCAACTGGGGGTGAGGGGAAGGGAACCAGCCCATCTAAGAAAGTGAAGAAGCCCCCATTTACAGCCCTTCCTCAACACATACACACTATCTCCAGGAACAGTGCCAGCAACCCCTTACGGGGCTCATAAAGACCAGTTTGAGACTGCCCCATTCTCCTCTCCAATCTCCTCACCTCCAACCCGGCCCACTAGCTCTAATCTGAGCTAGACGACCCAGGGTTCCCAGTAGAAGAAGCCTCGGTTCACCTTTTTTCACAGCACAAGAAGTTGTCAGCCCCTGCTGTGCATTTCCCTGAACGGAACTCACCACCTCTTAGGGCCACATGTACTACTTCTCCCTGAAACTCCCATCCATGGGCTCACATTTTACCTGATGAAGCCACATAAAATAATGCTAATCTGAAACCACAGCACTCAGATTAAGATAGACAGACTTGGTTGAGATTCCAGTTCTGTTACTCCCTGGCTGGATGATCTTAGGCACTTTACTTACCCTCCCTGAGCCTCTGTTCCTTCATCTATAAAATGGGAGCAATGATTTATACACACACAGAGGTGGTTGTGGGCATTATATAAGATTTCTGAAAACACCCATCATAGACATTGACAGATACAGGATGTCAAATGTGAGCATTATTTCTATTCCCTATTTCCTGCATTCTCCGCTGAAGCTGCCTGACACTTTCTCTGGAAGCTGGGAATGGAGATGTCTGAAGCTAGAACTGCTCTGGACAAAATCAGGACTACACAGTACTAAAAGCTGCACTTAGGACCCAATTATAGACTTCAAAAGAGAGCACAGGAAATTTGAGGCCCAGAGAGGGGATAGGGTTTGCCAAAGGTCACACAGCAGGTATAAGTAGGTAGAATGTCAGGCAAGCACGGAGAGGGAGGCACGTGGGGGTGTGAGTAGAAGTCAGGGCTGAGATATTGAGTTGAATCCAACCACAGGCAGCTGAGCAAGAAGACCTTCAGCTGACATTGCTCCATTTCCCATGCCCAGCAGGGCCTGGCATTTGCCTCTTTTTGGAACTGCTCCTTCTGGGTTCCTGAGTTTGCAGTAGTTTCCCAGAAATGCTAGGTAAATATCCCTGTTGTTTGCTGAGTAACCAGCCCCAAAGATCAGACAAGGGTTCCCATACGAATTTTGCCTCAAGGTTGGCTTCTTCTGCAGAGATGACCAGCGCCCCCAGGCACCCCCCAAACCAGGTGTCCTCACAAGATCCCCTATCGGGGCCTTGCTGGGGGCTCTGAACCCCACCATCCAGGGTGGCTTTGGTGTGTACCATGTGGCTTAGGGCTCAGCATCTTTGAAGAGAGTCTGTTCCTCCCAGCCACCTCAAGAAAAGAATGGAGTATTTTATTTGGTAACTTTCTTCCCGGAAAAGATAGCGAGACATGGGTTGTTGCCATTCCAATGTGACAAGGAGTCTTACTACCCTTTGGAAATGTCCTGGGCTGATGATAACCCCAATCGTAGGGAAGCTGGAGATGTTGGGGTCAGTATGTTACACTATTTAATGATTCTTTCTTTAGATTACGTTTTCTGTTTCTATAGCTCCACTTTCTTTATCCTCACTTGCCACCCCACCTCCCTTATCCTTGGGAATCAGAAATGTGTCTCCATGGACAAAATTTGGCTTCTGTCTGCCTTAAGCTCATGTGTGAATGCCTTTGGCCATCTCCAGTAGGGAATCTTCTAGTTCAGACATCTACCTGAAGGTAAGGGTTTCATTAATTGACTGCTCAAGGCTTCCACTTCAAGAATATTCTAATTTTGTGACCTGGGACTCAGTAATGTCACAATTTTGGATTTCTAAGTTTCTGTAACTCAGATTTCACCACGCTAGAATTCTGTGATGCTAATATTCCATGACTATGAACTCTATGAATCTGGAATTTTATGATTTTTAAAGTTGTGTTTAATGAATTTTGTCATTGACATGGTGACAATGGCCAGCACTCCCTTGGCCTGGATTTTTGTGTTTGTTTTCCAGAAATTGCAGGTCTCAGCTCTGGGCTCTCTTCTGAGGGTGTGCTGAGGCAGAGGAAGGACATGGCTGGATAGGAGAGGGATTCCCACCTACCCTGAGGCTCAGAGGGCTGAGAGAGTGGCCAGGATAGCGCAGTCCTCGGCCCCAGCACTCAATCCACCTTCCCTTCCTGCAAGGCCCTGATTTGGGCTCCAGTATCTGAGGGTAGCAGGAAAAGCAGTCTCCTTTGCAGCCCTTCCATCCAGCTAGCTGCCTTTCCTTCCTGGACAAAGTTTAGCAGGAGACTGGTGACTGGCCTAACTGAATGGGCAGAGGGGGAGAGAGGGTTGAGCCCTGGGCGGGGAGCCAGTGGAGGAGACATGGGAGATTCCCTAGGGAGACCTGCAGCCTTCCCCAGAGGCGAGGAAGGAAAAGAGGCCGGAAGTGGGGTGTGAGGGAGAGCACTGGTAAGGGTGGGGTGACTGGTATTGCATTGTGGGGTTGGAGCTGGGCTTCCGGCCATTGACCCATTAGTGACAAGGGACTTCCAGCCAGGCGTTCCATGGGCTGTCTGGTTGTGCCCCTACCCACTGACTAACGTGTTCCCTTGCCTGAGTCAGACTCCCAGGAAAATCCATAGGGCAGGAGTTGGGGGTGGCGAGTGGAGCCACTGAGGCCAAGAGAGAGGCCAGGACTTTCCAAGGATCACACTAGAGCTTGGAACAGAACAGGGTCTGGAACTCTGGGCTCCTGCCTCCAGCCCAGAGCTGTTCTTCTTACATTCCAAAGGGTCCCAGAATTATAAAATGCTTCCCCAACCAGACAGTTGGTGGAACTTGGGGCTAGAGGATCGGCCTGCCCCAGGTTGCCTCTTGGGAGCTGTCTGGACCCTTCCTCCAGTCCTGCAGCACATGACTAAAGCTGCTAAACCCGATTTTCTGGTGGTTGCCTGAGGCTGGCTGGAGCGGAAAGCCCTCCTCCTGGCATGGACCCCTCAGGCCATTGACCTCCTGACCTGCTCCTCGTGCACCTGTGCCAGCTGTCCCAGTGTGCCACCACTTCCTCCTCTATCTGCCCGCCATCTCCCCAGGCACTGTGAGGCGTGGTCCAGTACTGCCCCTCTCTAGGTCTTAGTTTTCTCATCTATAGATAGGGAACAGTGGCCTGTCCCCCAGGGATTGACTACAGGAAGGTTCCAAAGAAAAGGAGGAGCCAGGCATGGTGGCTCACAGCTGGAATCCTAGCACTTTGGGCTGCTGAGGCAGGAGAATCCCTTGAGGCCAGGAGTTCAAGACCTGTGTTGGCAACATAGTGAGACTCCATCTCCACAACAAATTTAAAAATTAGCCAGATGTGGGGGCTGAGGCAAGAAGATCTCTTGAGTCCAGGAGTTTGAGGTTGCAATGAGCTAGGATTGCACTACTGCACTCTAGTTTGAGTGACAGAGCGAGACCCTGTCTCAAAACAAAATGAAACAAAAAACAAAGAAAGGAAATGTGAACAGCAGTGGGCCACCAGTGAGGGTGGGTTGGTGCAGCGTAGGGAGCACAGCCTGGGGTGTGCTCTGGAATGATGGGGGCGCAAGTGTGGAGTGAAGGGTGCGAGGAAAGGGAGTGCGTTCCCTCTGGCCTCCTCAGGTTACCCACCCACGGGAGATGGAAGAGCAGCGAGACAGAGAACATCATCTAGAATAAGTGCTCCCGTTAGCAGTGCTCAGAGCCCTCCTCGCAATTTAACCAAGTGACTGTGTCCTCTGTTTAATGTCTGTCTCCCGCTGGGCTGTAGCTCCCACTGTCTTGCTCTCTCTCTGTCTCCAGAACTCAGCACCCTCCCTGGCACACAACAGGAACCGTGGGTTGAGACAGAGTTGCAGATTGAGAAGCAGAAGCAGAGGCACCCCAGGCACTGGAGATTAGCCAGGTCTGCTCACCTACCCCCGGCCCTTCTGGCCTGGGAGCCTGGTGTTCTCAGCCTCCAGGGAAACTTTGGCGCAGTAGGAGAGAAGGCTGCACCCAGTTATCCAGGGGGCCCCCTAAACTGAAGTGGTGGGTGCCCTCTGGCTGCTGCTGTCTCTAGGAGCCTAGGGGGGAGGAGAATTTGGAACCTGGAAGGGGAGGGGCAGTGAAGGAATCGTCATTGCAGATGGAGCTAAAAATAGCCAGAAGAGATGATGTCATCCTGTTCGCACAGCTCAGCACCCCCCTCATGCACACACGCGCACGCACACGCACACACACACACTCTCACAGACACAACTGTGGGCATGCATGCACACACACACATACACACACTCATATAGGGGAGGGAGGCTACTGGGTCCCAGGGCTGCAGGGGCAGGGAAGTCCGGTGAGTGTGTCTGCATGTGTGTGTGTCTGTGTGTGCCTGGGATTGCGTGAGTGCAATTGCATGTGTCTGTGTCTATAAGCTTGTGTGCTCGTGTCTGGGTGCATGCATGTTTGTGTCTGTATTCATTTGCAGGCATATGCATGTGTGGTTACGTGTGTCATGGTGGGGGTCTATGTACATTCCTGTCAGTGCATATCTCTGTTTATATTATAGTACATGCTTTCATGCGTGTGTGTTTGTTGCATTTTATGTGAGTCCACTTACATTTACGCATCTGCAGGTGTTTGTGGATTGTGTCATGTATCTTTATATGTGTGGGCCTCCTTGGGGCCTTGGGTACTGGCCCAACCACCTTCCAGCTCTGACTGATGTTTGGCAACGCCACCCCCCATACCCCGAGGAGGCCAGCACTGTCTGGGCATGGTGTGTCAGTGAATTCTCTGCCCCTCTCCTCCGCTCAGGGTCCCAGTGTCTGGTAAGCCTTAGAGTGGATGGATATAGACACATTTCATTTTCCTTTCACAGGCAGCAAAGGACATTAGCCAGGCTTCCTGAACCCCTGGACCCCAGGCCACCAAAGGTCTCAGGGTTTGCTCCCATCCCCAACGCTCAGGGAAGGTAGGCCTGGAACTGGAGCCAGATGTTGGAACATCAGGACACACACACACACACACACATACTAACACACATACAATACAACACATTAGGGACCGAGTCCCTCCCAGTGTTCCCAGCCACTAAGACACAACCCTACAGAAACCCAGTTACACCCAATGACACGTGGGCACACACTCAGAAATCCAAATGGAAAATCCCCAGGCCAGAGAGCTCAGCACCCTCCCCACTCAGTCTTGCCCCGCCCCCCGCTCAGGGGCCAGTCTGGAAAACACTGACCTCAGAGAATGGCAGGGGTGCTGCAAGTGGTGGCCTGCCTATCTCAGAAGCTGAGCCTCCTCCACCCTCTCCTCTTCAGGCTGCCCCCATCCCCCTCCTGACCTTCATTCCTCTTAGCAGAGCCAATGCCCTCTTGGCACACCTGTACCCTCACAAGCACTCCTTGCCACTCGCAGTCAAAGGCACATTCGGCCACGTCTGCTATACCCCCATTCTCCTGGTCACACACACAGTCTCAGACACACACCAGCAGCTACACCTATGCACCGACCATCGCAGGCCCACGCAGGCACATCCGCGTCATGCTCGTGCACTCACAGGGTTGTCCGATCTGTGCCTCCTGTACCTTCCGAGATGTCTACAGAGACCCTTCTCCCTATGCAGATGGGAGAGTAAGGCAGAAGAGGCCCTACCTCATGGGGCAGATCAAAAGTTGACCTTGTCCTGTCTTTCACTGTCTTGTGATCCCAGCTGCTGTCACTGAAGCCTTTCCCTAACTCCCCTCACATCCTGCACCTCGGTGTGGAATAAGGCAGTCTGAGCAGAATGGCTGCATCTGTCTGTTGTTCACCACCTACAGCCCCTAGGAGATGCAGGTCCAGAACAAGCCAAGCTTCTGAGCTAGTTTCTGTGTCTTTCTAGAGGATCAGAAGTCTCCCAGGTTGACAGAGTTGTCTGAGAACTGAGGAGAGGAAGGAGAAGGAAGAGTGTGAGGAAGGCAGCAATCTGGAAGCTCCATTGCCCTTTGGATTCACCCACCTCCTGAGGCCGCTGCTTCTAGCCAATCCACCCTCCATTAAGGCTCTCAGCATTTTGGGATGTCTGCCATCAAGACCCCACCATACCTTTGGGGTGGTATTTCATAGATCTTGTTCCTTAGAATGCCTAAGTCAGGCCAGGTGGGGAGAATTTCAGTGGCTCTGTTTTTTAAGCCCCTATCCTGGCCTGGCTCCTGGGCTCCTCTGACCCCCGACTCACCTCGAGGCGGGAAGATCCACACCCTGGTGGTGGCAGTGTGGGTGTTGTTGATATCCGTGACCATGGTGGCGAGATTGGTGGCTGCACTGGTGGCAGTTGGGCCTTGGGGTTTCTGCCGGTACCTTCTGTGGCTGCGCTTGAACATCCTAGGAAACCGGGGCCTGGGCCAGCCTATACCTGGCCTGTGGTGGGAGGAACTCATGCCCCGGGGCCGACGGGCACGGACAAGCGAAGAGGGCCCCATGGGCACAGGGAGCTTCTGTAGTGTGCCTGAGGAGTGCTGCTGACCAGGGTGGCAGCTGAGACCTCTATGACATACAAAGTCTGCACAAGGGTGGTGCTCTTTGTTACAGGTCCGGTTCGTGGCCATCCTGAATAAGCGGTTGCCGGGCCTTATGGCTCCCGACAGTCCTGGCCCCCAGCCCCTCCTCATGGCTCCCACCCACTCTTCTCCATTGGGTCTAGCCTAAGAGCCAGCCCAAGAGCCACAGAACCCCAGCTTGGCCCCTTGGGGAAAGGAACTCCGAGTAGGGGAAAATCACTCTCTCACTTTCTCACTCATCCATATTAACAATATTTGCAATGTTTATTGAGCACTTACTACATGCCAGACACTGCTGAACACTTTACTAACATTATCTCATCTAATCTGAAAACAACCCTACAAGGAGATTCTATCATTATCCCCATTTGTATACAGTCAATTCTCATTATTCCCAATAGTTATTTTCTATAAAGTCACCAAGAACACAAAATACGGAACCACTGCTCCTAGGGGAAGGATAGGTTCCTGCAACCCTCTGGTCACATTTTTGTCAATACATAACCTGACATTATGTGTAGAGATACCTTCTTTAATATGTACTGTTGAGTCATTAACATTGAATTCATGGCCGGCCGACAGCACTATAACTTGTGCCTGTATGAAACTTACCTAACATGTATTTCCTCTGTAAAGCACATCCCAGCCTTCTTGCACTTAGGAACACTGGATAGCACTTAAGCACTACAATTGGGGGCCATTTTAGACAGCAAAACCACCAAAAAAACCCCACAAGATGTGAGAAAATGGGGCACTAAAAAGGCCACCAAAAAACAACATTGTTTACTTTATAAGAGCCGAAACAAGAAGGCAGAGAGTCCTGTTGTTCCACAGACCTCAGCTGGAAATGTGTGTGTTGGACGACCCAAATGTTTTGCCTCTGCTCATGTCTATGAATGACAGCAAAAGTGCCACAGCATTGCTTTTGGAGTTAGAAATAAATTTCAGTCAGTAGGTGAATTCGCAGATGTGGAATCCGTGAATAACAAAGACCAACTGTATAAGGAAACTGAGGCTCAGTGAGGTGAAGTCACATCATTAGAGGCAGGCAGGGGTCCAAATCCATGTTGGCCAAGATGGAAAGCCCAGAGCATTTAACTCTTGCTATTCTGCGACTCATTTATTCACTCATTCATTTAGGAAATGTTCATTAACGACATTGTATGTGCTGGGCACCAGGGACACAGATGAATGTGACCTTGTCCCAGTTCTTCCTGAGATGAAAGAGAATGCCCTGTGGACAATCGGTGCAGGTGGAGGAACATCTGGATCCCCTGGGGATGGAAGAGGTGCTAACCCTGGGTTCATCTCCTTTCTTGTAGGAGACTGGCTCTGCACGGCCTGGAACTGAGTTGTTGTGGGACTTTGGACCTGCCCCTTCTCCCTCCGCACCTCAGCACCCTCTCCCTTTCCCTCCTACCCGCTCTGTAGCCCCCTTCCCAGCCTCCCCTTCTTTCTGTTCCTGCAGGAGACCTTACAGGCCTCACAGGCCTCACACCCCTCTTAGCACCCCAGCCTCTACTCTTGTCACCTTCAGTCTCAGAATATGACCTTGTCCCCATCAACTTCTAGCCACTGTAACTACAAACCCACCTGCTCCTGCCCTCCTCTTCCTCAGGCCTCCTCCCCAGCTCTTTGTGGAAGCCAGGCTTGCCTCCTTAGAAACTCCATCCATGTAAACAGCCTGCTTGGTGGTTAAAATGTGGACGCTGGTGCCAGAATGGGACTGAATCCTGGCTTTGCCACTTACAAACTGTGTGTGATTATGGCAAGTACTTGACCTCTCGGTGCCTCCACTTCCCTGCATTTAAAATGGAGATAAAAAGAAAGTCTACCTCATAGGACGGTTGTGAAGAGGAAACTGCATACTTAAAATATGTAGTGCATTTAAAACATGACCAGTGTCATGAGTGGAGTCTGTAATATTATTAGCCCTTCTCTCTCATCTCTTCAGCTGTCTTCTTCCACTGTAAAAACAAAACAAATTTAAAAATCCACTTCCTCCATTCCACAGCCCTTCTGGCTGTGTCTCTTCCCTCTGACCTCCTAGCTCTGTGTTCATTCCCTTATGTCTCAAAGCAGGAAGAAAATCTCACTTTAAAACCCCATAACTATTCTATTATACAGACCAGGAAATAGAGGCTTAAAATCAAGTCTAAGAAATGGCCCCAGGGTCACACAGCTAATAAGTGACAGAACCAGGATTCAAGCACCTGGTCTGAGTGACTCGAAAGCCAGAACTTTCCCAGCTCCTCAACATCAGGCGTGTTGGAGCGGGCGGTGGGACAGGCAGTGGGAAGGGTTACTGAGGACGGGATTACGGAGTCTTAGCCCTGGGGGTGACTCCTTCATGGGCCCATGGCGCCACCTGCCGGCAGAAACGGAAAGGGTGTACGCGGAGTGCTAAGGGAACACTGGAGGGGGGAAGAGAGAAAAAAAAGGTGGGGAGAGAAAGGAGAGAGGAGGAACGGAGGGAGGAGAAAGAAGGGGAATTTTAGGTTTTGTGGAGGGAAGAGGACTAGAAACCATTTGCTGATTAGAGGAGAGCAGAAGCTGCCAAACGTTGGTCATTTCTTTGAAAGTGCGTGTGTGAGGGAGAGAGAGAGAACACGAGCCTTTAAGTATGTACCTCAGATGTGATTCTATTGTTAGTTGCTGGGAGTCAGTCCACGAAGAGTTCCCTGTGTGTGTGTGTGTGTGTGTGTGTGTGCGCGCGCGCGCGCGCGTGCATTCAGGGGCAGCAGCAGGTGTTGATGTGTGTAACTACGCTGAACGTGTGAACACACGAGTGGCAGCACGGCCTGCAGGCTATGTGTGAGTGTCCAGCAGACGCAGGGAAAGAAGCGTTTGTGCACCATCATGGTGTGGGGCACACAGAAGTTCTGGGGAGCCACCTGTCCCACCCCAGCCAGTTCACCCTTCTTGGGATCAGGAAGGGTGTTGCCCATGGCTGGTGTTGCCAGGCGGAGGCCTCTGCTGCGGTTGTGGGGACCTGTCTCCAGGCAGCAGGGGGCAGCAGGGGGAGAGGGGAAGGGTGGGGCCTGCGGGCGGGCAGAAGGAGGCCTTTAAAGCAGCTACCCCGCCTGCAGGTGAGCAGTGGTGTGTGAGAGCCAGCGTCCCTCTGCCTGCCCACTCGGTGGCAGCTAGCTCCCTGGAGCTTTTCAATCTCTTCTGGAGCCTCAGCAGATCCCTCTTTCAGACCTCGCTGCCGAAAGCCCTGAACAGGTGATGACATAGGATAGAGATTATCCTACGAAGCAAACAGATTCGGGGAGCTGGAAGGGCCACGGAGAAGTCCTGGAAGGGTCTGGGGTGGGTGTTGGGAGGAACCCAGGATATATACGGGCCAGGGAAGGGCATGGAGTGGCCTACAGCATGGGAGTCAGGCTTGGGATACCAGCAGAGGAAACCAGGCGTTAGGGTCTCAGAGTGTGAGGTGCTGGTAGAAGGCATGTGTGGTGTAAGGGGCAGGGGTGTCAGGATGGGAACTGGGAAAAGTTCTGAAGTGTCAGATCCAGGTGCAGGGGAAGCTTGGTGAGCTATGGGTCCAGGTCTGGCATGTCAGGGTCCAGAAGCCAGGGCCAGCCCAGGTAGGGGAGAGGAGAGAAAGTCCTGACTCACACATGCCTGCTTCCCAGGAGCCACCATGCAGTGCTTCGGCTTCCTTAAGACCATGATGTTCCTCTTCAATTTGCTCATCTTTGTAAGTATGGAGGTTGTGGGCTCTTTGGGGCTCCCTATAGGAGCAGGTCACAGCCTAAGCAGAGCCCAAATTGGGAAAAGGGAGACTGCTGGGCCCAGACTCTGTCAAGTTTTCCCTCATGAGTGGGGTGCAGAGGTCTCCCCAAAGGCTGCTTCCTGGTGCCCATAGCGGCCAGGCTGCCATACAAGGGTGTGTGTGACGAAGGGGATAGAGAAGCTTAGGGTAATTCCTCCCTTTCAGGAAGCTTCAGCCCAGGCTTAGGGTAGAGTAGGGGAGGCTAGCAGGAGAGATTCTGTCCTTTTTATAGGAGTTGGGGGCACAGAGAAAGAAGAGGTTTGCCTAAGGTCACCCAGTATGGAAGGAAATTCAGGGGCCTTTGTATGACGGGCAGCCGAAAGGAGAGGGCTCACGTCTTATGAGAACAAAGGGTCTATCTCGAGCAGTCCTTATTCATTCAACAAACGTTCATAGCCCAAGACTCTATGCTGGGTGCTGGGGTGGCCGGTAAACAAGGCCATTCTCTGCCCTCGAGGATGTCAGGTCCAGTAAGCCAGACAGACAGACAGTAACAGGGCAGCAAGTTTGGGCTTAGCACAGGGACTATGGGAGCCCACAGGAAGGGCTTGAACCCAGCCTGGTTGGAGAATACTTCCTGGAAGATATAGCCAAAGCTGGGAATTTACACTGAGTGGGGGAGTTTTAAAGCATACATAAATGCTCAGAGGTAATGAAACCAGATATTGTTCAGAAAACCAGGAACAGATTTCAGAGGGCATGTTTGAAAAGCCGAGCAACGAGGCGTAAACCCTGGAGATGGTGGTGAAGATAGGGAGAAATGGACCAAGTGGAAAAAGGACAAAGCCTTAGGACGGTGGCTGAGGGATGGAAGAAGGGGCAAGGGAGACAGGTCTTGGAGACGGATGGCTATATCTCTGGCATGGGCAACGTGGGAAGGGAAGAGGGGGATGTCCCACAGGCAGCTGAGTAGCCAATGGAAGTGCAGCTCAGATTGGAGCTGGCTGTGGACTTCTTTTTCTTTTCCTTTTCTCATTGAGACAGGATCTCACTCTGTCACCCGGGCTGGAATGCAGTGACCAATCAGAGCTCACTGCAAACTCGACCACCTGGGCTCAGGTGATCTTCTTGCCTCTGCTCTGCCTCTGCTGGGACTAGCCACCACACCCAACTAATTTTTTAAATTTTTTGTAGAGACAAAGTCTCACTATGTTGCCCAGGCTGGTCTCAAACTCCTGGCCTCAAGTGATCCCCCTGCCTCAGTCTCCCAAAATGTGGGGATTATAGGCATGAGCCACTGCGCCTGGCTTGGGGCTGGCCATGGATATTTAAAAGTCATGTGTACACAGGTGGTCACTGAAGCCACGGAAGTGGATGGGAGCACTTGGAAAGTGAACTCTGGAAAACCCAACTTATTGGGGATAGGCAGAAAAATAGCCACCATGAAGGAGATTGAGAAGGAGCAGTGGGAGACGGAGAGGAAAATGAGGAGAGCCAGATATCAGAGAGGCCAAGGATATGGCCTATGAAATGTCCACTGGATTTAGCACAGGGTGGCACCAGAAACCTTGGAGCCCCATTAGAGTGGGTTAGAGTGAGTAAAAGGTGAGGAAGCAGGCCGGGCGCGGTGGCTCACACCTGTAATCCTAGCACTCTGGGAGGCCGAGGCAGGCGGATCATTTGAGGTCAGGAGTTCGAGACCAGCCTGAGCAAGAGCGAGACCCCGTCTCTACCAAAAATAGAAAGAAATTAATTGGACAGCTAAAAATATATAGAAAAAATTAGCTGGTGGCGCATGCCTGTAGTCCCAGCTACTCGGGAGGCTGAGGCAGAAGAATCGCTTGAGCAACCTCAGGAGTCTGAGGTTGCTGTGAGCTAGGCTGATGCCACGGCACTCACTCTAGTCAGGGCAACAAATTGATCCTCTGTCTCAAAAAAAAAAAAAAAAAAAAGGTGAGGAAGCAGAGACGAATTTAGATGTGTAGATGTATAGATCAACTCAGAGAAATTGGGCTGAGGTGGGTAGACTCTCTGATGTGGTCTGTGCCTTGGCTTCCTTTGGCAACAGGGAGCTAGTTTTCATTCATGAATCTAGAGGAGGCAATAGGTTTCCAGAGGCTCTGGCCTGAGAGGGTTAAAGGCAAATCCGGTTTGGTCTCTGGCCTCTGTTGCCCAGACCTTGCCAGGCTGGGCAGAGCAGGATAGGGCAGGCCTCCGGCTCCTTGAAATTTGACCCTGCAAGCTAGAAGCCCAGCTTTCTGTCCTTGAGCAAACATGCCTGGCATCCAGCCACAATCTGCCACCTTGCTCCTGGTTCTGGCCTCAGTTTTTATAGCTGGAGAATGGGGACTGGGCACCAAGGTGATGTCAGGCTGATCCACCTCCTGAAGCCCTGGGTCAGGGAGGCTTTGCTCTCAAAACAGTGGGAACTGGACAAGGCCCTCCCCGATCTGGGCCTCAGGACTTCCTCTGAGGTTTGGTGTCGAGCTGGAGAGCATTTAAGAGCAGCTCTGGCTATATTCCCCCCACCAGGTGCCTCCGTTTCCACTTGTGAGGCGAGGAGGTCTGTCTGGATGAGGGGAAGGCCTGGAGTTGGATCTTGGAGAGGAGCCAGGTGGGGCCTCCGGGTGGGTGAACTTTCTCTGCCTGCTTGCTCACCAAGGTTGGGAGCAGGTGTAAACTCAGCTGCGCCTCTGTCGCTAGGGTGACCATCGAGCCTGTTCAATGCCACCACCCCACTGTTTCCACCTATCAGAGGACAGAGGTGTTCAAGGCACCTGTAGCCCAGAAAGGAAATGGGAGACTGACCCTCACCTGCCTGTTTTCGCTCCTAGCTATGTGGCAGGATCCTGGCGGCAGTGAGGGAAAGTCTTGCCCCCCGCCCCACTCTGTGGATATTTCTAGAATCCCCGAGCTCATTTATATCTGCCCAGGTGTGCAGCTTTATCCTGGCTATGGGTGTCTCAGCTTCCATTTTTCTGGCTCTAGAGGATGTTTCCCTCCCTAAGGATGAATTTTTAGACTTCATAGCCAATAGAGGGGGAAGTTTCTTGGCCCCCACCCCACTGACGAAACTGTGTGGTAATGAGCCTGCCTGACCTCTCTATCCCCAGCTGTGTGGCATAGCCCTGTTGGCAGTGGGCATCTGGGTGTCAGTCGATGGGCCATCCTTCCTGAAGATCTTCGGGCCACTGTCGTCAAGTGCCTTGCAGTTCGTCAACGTTGGCTACTTCCTCATCGCGGCTGGTGCTGTGATCTTTGTTCTTGGTTTCCTGGGCTGCTACGGTGCTTACGCTGAGAACAAGTGTGCCCTCATGATGGTGTGTCAAACCCAGCTCCACAAACCCATGGCCAAGGGTCCCCTCACTCTTGACATCAGGCCCTGGGGAGCCCCAAACTCTGCTTTGGACTCCAGGGGCCTCAGCATAGGGACCTCTGCCTCATTTTTTCAGGGGGTGGACTAGGGCAAGGAGGGCATAACGGACTGTCTCTCCCTAAAACCCAGACCCCTGTTCCCCACTCAGTTCTTCGTCATCCTCCTCGTCATCTTCATTGCTGAGGTTGCAGCTGCTGTGGTCGCCTTGGTGTACACCACAATGGTGAGATGCTGGGATGGGGCGAGGGAGGAAGACTGGGCAAAGCCCTGGAAGGAGGCTGTGGCCTGTGAATGGCCACCTTCTCTACCAACCCCTAAACACTGGCCTGCCCAACTCAGGCTGAGGACTTCCTGACGTTGCTCATCGTGCCTACCATCAAGAACAACTATGGTTCCCAGAAAGACTTCACCCAAGTGTGGAACTCCACCATGAAAGGGGTAAGGTGGGCTAGGGGAGATTTTGGGGTAGAGAGAAAGAAGCAAGACCCCACCAACCACCCTCCCCATCTTGTTTCCAGCTCAACTGCTGTGGCTTCAACAACTACACGGATTTTGAGGGCTCACCCTACTTCAGTGAGAACAACGACACCTTTCCTGCATACTGTTGTACTGACAATGTCTATGT
Source organism: Avahi laniger (assembly GCA_963575035.1). Classification (NCBI taxonomy): domain Eukaryota; kingdom Metazoa; phylum Chordata; class Mammalia; order Primates; family Indriidae; genus Avahi; species Avahi laniger. The sequence goes on from CAUYSK010105450.1 coordinate 18,982, forward strand.
AAACGACACAGCCAAGGAATCCTGCACCAGGCAGAAGGCCGAGAACTCAACTGTACAGGTGTGGGCCGGCATAGAAGGGTGGGGATTGTTTCAGTGGCCTCAGAAGCAGCAAGTAAGGATGGGGGTAGGGCAGCTGCAAACTATAAATGCTCTCCCCTCCCCAAAGGGGTGCTTCGATCAGCTTCTGGATGACATCCGAACCAATGCAGTCACCGTGGGTGGTGTGGCAGCCGGAATTGCGGCCCTAGAGGTAAGCGGATGAGGAGGCTGGGGCTGGGATGTGGCCAGTGGACCGGGGCTGCTTGACACATCTCTGAGGCCTCTTTGGAGGAAACAGACTTCTAACAGAGCTTCATGTAGGGTGTTTGGGGGGCAGGGGACCAATGCTTCAGGATCCCGATCATGTCCTCTCATCTCTCTCTGTTCCTCCCCCACCAGCTGGCTGCCATGATTGTGTCCATGTATCTGTGCTCCAATTTGAAATAAGACTGCTTCTGTCTCTGCCACTACTGCTGCACATGGGAACCGGGAAGAGGCACCCTGGAATGGCCAAGAAGCAGTGACCGGATTGGGGACAAGATCTAACAGTGTCAACTGCGCCAAAGTGGGCCTGCCTTTTCTGCCCCAGACTTGGGGCTAAATAGGAACCATACCTTCTAGGCTGTGCCTAACTTTTCCTTCCATTGGTAGGGCTGGGGCCCACCTGTTCCAGAGCTTCTAAATAGCCAGTTCTCCTGTCCCTTCCCCCAGTCTCTTCCTGAAACCCTTGGCATCCCCTTAGGCCAAGGAGGGCTCTTGGTGATCCCAGTCAGTACTCCACTGGGGGATGAAACAAGGCACCTTATAGCCTGGACATATGTGAAATCAGCAGAGCCACCAGGCAGTTGTGCAGAAGGCACTTCAGAACACATAAACCAATTGAAATGTTTCCGTTTGGACTCTTTGTATATCCTTGGAAAGAGGGGCCTATCTTGCCTAAACTGGCCTCAGATTCCTGTGGGGCTGCTGACTCAGAAGCCCCCTGGAAAGACAGCAGCAGGGAAGTGGGGTGGTTATTTCTCCCCTGCGTTTGGGTTCCACGCCTGGAAGGGAGCCTAAGAGGGATGGCCAAGAGGGCACAAGGAAGTGGGGGCTGGGCCAGTCTGCCTTCTTATAACCTGGGAGGACTTTGCCCTGAAACTGCCCCCTCCCGGGTGGGGGCACTGGACTGGAAAGCTATGAAAATAACAAGCTCATGCCCAAGTAGGGGAGGGGAGACCGGATTTACTGCCATAGCAATAGGAAAGAGTCACTCCTTATGCTCTGGGAATCCCTGCAGGAGGCCCCATCGGAGGGTCCAGGCTGCCTACCCTTCCCTCTCAGGTAAAGCCTCAGATCTGTCCCTGTGTTGGGGATGCCAGAAAGAACTCCATTTATTCTTTGGTGCTGGCCTACCTGGTGCTCTTCAGACCTAATCTCTTATTTAACCCTAACGATCCCCTGGCAGCAAGTGGGAACGTGGGGCTAGGAAAGGCCAGGCCACTTGCCCCAGTCCCACAGCCTTCAGTGAGGAGCTGAGCCTGGGTTCAAGCCCAGACCAACTCCAGAGCCTGGTGGTCCTGGCTGACATGGTAACAGCTCCACTCGAAGGGGCACCTGGCCAGAATGGCCCTGACACAGACCTGATAGCTGTTGAGCCAGGAGTGACAGCATTAACGAGGTTGGCTTCAAGCCAGAATCCAGAGAAGGTGAAAAAAAAAAAAAGTAAAAAAGAGAAAAAAAAAGAGGGAGGCTATAGCAGGATGATATCACGTCAGCTACCAAGGAAAGCCCAGTCTGACACACCAGTCCCCTTCCTCTCTTTCTCTTTGACCCCTATATCCCTCTTCCCGGACTTTTCCAGGGGAGCCTGGGATTACCATCCCCTTGCTGAGCCCAGAAAGGAACAGGGACCTGGCCAGAGCCATGTAGTGCCTGAGAGCAAGTCTGGGAGGCCGAGACCGAGAACCTCCCGGGCTGCTGAGCAGGGAGACGAATTAGCCCACCTCAGCCCTTCGCCACCACTGTGCCTTTCACAAACCTCCCCTTCGCCAGGCGCCTGTGTAGAGGCCGAAAGGAGTTTGTTTGCCCAGGGCGGGCCTCCACCTCATCATGGGCTAATTGCTTCTCAACCTGGCTGTTGTGCCACTATTTGTAGCTCCAGCAAATACCAAAGGCGTCAGGGTGGTGAGAAATATTCAAACTATACGCCACCTATGCCATCACCGAGCTGGGCTCCAGGCACCAGTGGAGACAGGGGCAGAGGACAGGCAGAAGGACGGGTATTCTAATCAGTTCCTGCCTCCTTGACCAAGGTTCTATACTTTTTGTTTTTTGAGACAGAGTCTTGCTGTCACCTAGGCTGGAGTGCAGTGGTATCATCATAGCTCACTGTAGCCTTGAACTCCTGGGTTTGATTCTCTTGCCTTAGCCTCCTGAGTAGCTGTGACTATATAGGTGATGTGCTATCATGCCTAATATTTTCAAAAAATTTTTCTGTAAAGACAGGAGTCTCACTATGTTGCCCAGGCTGATTGCGAACTCTGAGCCTCAAGTGATCCCCCTGCCTCGGATTCCCAGAGTGCTGGGATTACAGGTGTTTGCTACTGCACCCGGCCCGGCTTCTATACTTGCACAGAGGCAGGCACCGTTCTTAAGTCCTTCACAGATCCCTTAAATGTGCCCCTCTGCCATGGGCGATCTCACCCACTCCCTGTGGACAATCTCATCCATTCTCTGGTGCTTCTATGAAATCTTACTTAGATATATTCCTAACCTCTTTGGGTCACTAGCTGTATGAGAATCTGATGAAGACCATGACCCTTTTCTCCACAAAAACAACCAGATACAGAATTCTGCCGAGTACCCTAAGGGCCACAGACACACTTGCTCCTACGCCTCCATCTCTAGCCCAGGCCTAGTCTCCTGAATGACCTCACCTAGTCCTGTCCCATGCCCTTCCTTCCCACCTCCACTATTTTCACCTGCTCTCCCATTCCCTCCTCCAACCCCCAAGAATCCCTTTTTGTTCTCTTGCTCCACCCCTGGGGACAGGTGCCTGGCCCAGACAAGCTAGGGAGGAACCAACCAGCCTGGCAGTAGGGTGGGGTGGCTACTCCAAGCTCAGCCCCAAGTAGGACGGGGCTAACATGAGACTGTCCTAGGGTGGAGCCTGGGGAAAAACCTTGGCCTTTCAGACTCTCGGGCATCCCCTGGTGGCCAAATGGCCCCAAATGGAAGATAAACTCTGGAGGATAGTAAAGAAAACTCACTATCCATCACAACTGTTTTCTCCCCCACCTCCTCTCCCTCTGTATCCCTCTCTCTCTCTCTCACACACACACACACACACACACACACACCATCACAAGACACATCCCCAGAGGTTTTCTCCTTTTTTAATCAATGACCAACTTATCCAGCTTTGGAAATCTGGACAAATGGACAAAGAGGAGGCTGAGAGGCCTGGTCCAGTGTCTAAGGGTCTCTGAGTGAGTCTGTGTCAGCATGTGGGCCCTAGCTGGGCCTGTCCATGGGATGGGCATAGCAGTTTCCTGAGTAAGAGCCGGCCCTACCCTCAGGGCAGCACACCAGCCCAGAAAGAAATCCAGGCCCCCCAGGTCTGGCCTGTTTTCAAGGCCCTCAGGACAGTCAATAAATAGGTTAGATTCTGAGGCAGGCCTGGGAGGAAGGGGTGTACAAAGGGCAGGATCAGCTGCCCAGGGGTCCCAGTGATTCCCAGGCGCTCTTCTGTCCTTCTCTAACAAGGGAGAAAATAAATAGACCTTCAACTCAGGAAGAGGAGTGTTGGAGCAGGGGAACCCTGCCCTTGCAGTTAGTAATTAAGTCTTGTGTTAAAAACAAACCAGCCCCCAGCCCCTACCAGCATCTACAAAATCTACAGGATGTGTGAAGGGCCAGCCTGCATGGGGGTACACAGTACCCAGCCCTGCAGGGTCCTGGAAGAGGTCTCATGTCTGTTCTGCAGCTCCTGGGACTCCTTCCTCCTTTGGGGGTGGCTCCAGGAAAATTGGCGTAACCGATGGTGGCTTCTTCGCCCTGAGAAGATAATAAGAGAAATGTATAGGAAAGAAGTCATTAGCTATCTCCCCCAATCCCACTAGGCCCACCTTTCTCAGGGCAGAAAAGGGCCACTCACGAGTAGGGAGAGGCTGGGACTCCCACCACCAGGAAGTGGTTCTTCTTCCGAAACAATCTCCACAGGCCCCGGTGGTTGCCACGCACATCCAGGTCCCAGATATGGAGGCACTGGTGGGGGTCGGGTGGGGGCAGAGACATGGGTCAGAGAGTGAGGGGTGGGGGGGCAGCCACTGAGGACCTTTGGCCCAGCCTCCATACTTCCTCAGCAGCTACCTCAATTTGTCAGAGGTAGCATTTTCTGGTACATGGATTTGGACAGGGAGTTTGGAAGAGGGGCTCTAAGAATATGAAGAAAAGGTTCTGAGGTTGAAGATTCCAGAACAAAGGCTCCCTGTATCTTGGGGCATCTTGGGGCAGTGTATGTGTGTGGGGAGGGGTCCTCAGTGTGGGTGTGGTATTGGAGCACCTTGGCAAGCTGGGTCCAGGTGGTGAAGTCATCATCTTTCTCCATTTGGATAAAGGCCACGTAGGTGTGGCCTTCCGTGTCCGGCAGGAAAGAGTCTTCACAGGGGTTCCTGCTGTGGTCCAGAACCTCCGCCTCGCTGCATGGGGTTGGGAGAGTCAGGGTATGAGGTGTGTGTCACACAGGGCCCTGTGCTTGGTTTAATGCTCTGCTGTTGCCATCCTGAAATTCTTAATAATTTCTGAACTAAGGGCCCTGATTTTCATTTTGCACAGGGCCCTGCAAATTACGGGGCCAAGATCCCCAGTATTTGACTCCCCACTCTCTGCCACACACTCCAATAGCCCTGCGCCATACCTCAGCAGCCTGTGGATTTCCACTTCATAGGCTTCTTTCTTCAGACTGAAGGGGAGGGAAAAATGGGTCAGGGAGGGCCAGGCCCTCAGGTCTCATGGGTAGCACTGAGCAGGGCAAGGGGTCACATGGGATTGGGAGCAGCAGGGCTGGGTAAACACACAGGGATTGGAAGGGACTTTCAGGAACTTGTCATCAAGTCTCTCCTAGATAAGATCCTCCCCCTTGCCCTGCTGTCAGCCCCCACCTGTCCACGTTCCTGAGCTGGACACCTGGAACCGTGTTGAACTTGTGCTTCTTGAAGTAGGCCTCCTGGAGTGGGTGTGAGGGTAAAATCAGGGCCTCACATTGTCTGGCCCATCACCACTCTGACCCACCGCATATTTACAAGATGTACAAATGAAGTCCTAGACCTATAAAGGGCCCTCTCATTTCCTCCTGTCTTCCTCATTCTCTTCACAGCATCCTTGGCAAGCTCTTACCAGCTTTAATTTGGGCTCCACCATTGCCGGAGAGCTCATGCCCCCATGGGCAGTTCACACTACTGACCAGTGCACCAGTTCCTGTCTCCAGTGGTTCTCCCCGGCCCTGCTATTCCAGAGCCACAGAAGCCAGGAATAGGCTCTGCAGGGGGTGATGGATAAATGGACAGGCTGGGCTGGAAGGGAAGACACTGCTGTGACTCAGGTAGTGAGAGTGACCTGAGGTAATTGTCTGGCCCTCTCTGGGAGACGAATGGGGCTTTTATATTAGCCAGCTTCTGAGTGTCCTTCTGGCTTCCAGGAAGTTCCAAGCTGGATGCTATCCATTCCTTTGGGCTGGGCTGGCTCAAGGCCTCCCTTGATGTGACTGGAGAGTGGCCCTCTGGACACAGAGATGGGGTGTGGGGTCCTGGGGACCTCCTTGCTCTTCTCAGGCGGAGGCAGGGGCCCCAGCACTTGTAAGGACAGGAGAGGGTAGGATTTACAGGGCTGGACCAGTGCTTCGAGGCAGAAATACCCTCCCCACACCCACAGTCTAGTGCTAAGAATAGTAAAAATAAAAATAATACCAGCCAACCCTTATATAATGGTTACAGTTCAAAGAATTTTACATATATTAACTCATTTAAACCTCATAACTTTATGAGGGAGTAGTATTTCAATCCTCATTTCAGAGATACAGAAATTGAGGCAAAAAGGGGATAGTTATTTCCCCAAGATTACATGGCTAGCACGTGGCAGAGCTGCGATTGCTCCAGAGTCCACATTCTTGACCATAGAGCCATCAGGTGCCCCACCCGCTGCCTGCCACTCACATGGAAGTAGCCGTTCATGTTGAGGCCCACGATGCCAAAGTGGTAGGATCGGGAAACATCAGGGATGATGCACTCTCGGCCGCGGCGTTGCTCAGGCATCCGCATCCACATGTCCCAGTCCCAGAGCTGGCGGGCGTGGAAGATTATGAAGGTTAAGATGTCTTAAGCTGGGAGGGCACTCCAGCCCACTCACCTACCCTGCTGAGTACCTTTTCTGGTGTGGGCCACTTGGGCTCAAGCTCCTCCTTGTACAAGGATTTCCTGAGCACCCAACCCAATCCAGGCATGGTCTCCACACGGTATAGTAGAGCTGGGTCCTCAGCCGTGTGTTCATACCCCTGGGGGCAGGGGACTGTATTAGCTTGCAACCTCAACAAACCCTCCTGCCAACCCCTGGCCACCCAGCCTACCTGGTCATTCCAGGCAGAGATGCAGTACAGGCTGTCATCCTCCTCCAGTAGGTGGATGGATTGGCTCAGGAAGCTGAGAGAGCCAGGGTCCAAGAGTCGAGAAAGGGGCAAGGACAAACCCAGTCACATAGTGATGTTGGAAGAGCTGGGATTCAGGAGTCAGCCCCCAAATCTCTGCTGTGTCCATTCATCCTTCTACCCTCTACTCCAGCCCCAGCACCCGCCATCCTGCCTCTGCTCAGGCTTTCCCGTATTTTGAGCTCACTTTCCCCAGAAAGCTCCCAAGACACCCTGCTGCTTTTTCTCCTGGAGACCCAGGGACCTCATCTAAAACCTAGAAACCCCCCTCACCTGAAAAAATCCACGGCAATGTCCAGGTCCTCTTCCAGAACCACAGCAAACTTGGCCTCCTGTGGAGGGAGGGGGACATCGTGATCCTCGGGGGGTCTCTCCACCCTGTGGTCTCCTCCACCCACATCCCTCTTCTTTTAGGCAGCACTACCCCGTTTTGCAGACCAGGAGGATGAGGCCCAGTGGGAGGAAGGGCTTGCTACATTACAGGACTAGACCTCATGCCCGTTTCTCCTCCCAAGGCCCAAGAGTTGTACCCTTGGTACTCACCGGAAACAGGTTGAATGTGGCAGTGAGGCTGGCCTTGTAGTGCTGGGAAGGAAGTGGGAATAGGGCACGTGAGCTCTGGGGTAGAGGGTGGGACCAGGGGTCTGCCCCTTCCATCCCTGCCTAGGCCGTACCTGAGACACACGGGCATTCTTGATGCTGATGGGAGTGTGTTGGATGCCCCTCAGACCGAACAGCGCCACCACATCCATTGGTTCCTGGGGGCATGCCCACCGGTCACCATGTGAGGCCACTTTCCCCTGACTACTTCTGCAGGACAAGCCCTTCCCATTTCACAGCCCTTGCCAGTCCCCGGCAATCACTGCCACTGGAAATTAAGGTACTCAGTCACCCACAGCCCTGTGCTCTGCTCCGCCAGAGGCCGCCCAATCCCCACTCACCTCATAGTAGCCGTCGATGAAAACTGTTATCATCTGGGGAGACACCCCCTGAGCTGAGAGCAGAGAGCGCAGCATCCTGGGGAGCCCAGGGATAGGTTAGGGCCTCTTTGTCCCCGTTACCTCAGGGCTCCCCTGTGTTTATAGAAGGGCCCAGATTCCTCGTGCTTATCCATACAGGTGAATGGGCCTAGAATCTGTTGCCTTTCTGCCCACCTCAGGAGTTCCTCCTACAGGTAGATGAGCGAAGCACCCTCCCACTTGGTAAGCACCCTCCTGTTCAGTGCTGGGTACAGCCCGCTCTCAGGCTCACCTGTACAGGTAATTGGGTCTGTTCCCTGCAATAACAGCCACAGGCACATTGAGGACCTTGTTGTCTGGGAGCTGTGGGAGAAACAGCTTTTAGCTCTTGCCTTTTTCCTCTTTCCGACTGGGATCCCCACGAAGGGAAGAGTTCTTGGGTGGGGCTGGGGGCAGATCCAGAGTAGACAGGGAAGGCGCAGAGGGTCTTCCCTCTTCTGGCTTCTCTATACTCTCAGCCCAACTCCAACCCTGGGTCTTGCTCACATGGCCTGTCCCTTCCCCTCTACCCTGTCTTTCAGAACTCAGTATAAATCCTCAGCTCTTGGTTCCCTCCCTGGGATAGGGAGAACCCAACCTGGAACTTTTCTGGGTTCCCCTTGCTAAGCCAGAAGGAGTCTAAACCTTCCTGCCTAAGGTACCACTCACTGGGTCAGGGCTGAACTCGATGGGTGTGGGGTCCTTGCAGCTGCACACACTCCCATAGCCCTCAACTTTGCTGCAGAAGCGCCGGCGGCGACGGTTCAGCTCTGTGTCTGCCCAGTGGCACTCTGCCTCTGAGAAAGGAATGTAGTTGACAGGTTGGAGGCATGAGGCCAGTGTGGTTTGAAGAGCCCCCAGCACATGGTCAAGGGAATAAAGTCCCCATAAAGAGGATCTAAATGCTGCTCCCCCAACTCCTGCCCCCGCCCCCAGCCCAGGCTCTGCCCCAGAGGCCAGGCCCCACTAACCCCACCTTCAGCTGAGCTCAGGGGAACATCTGTCTTCAGCAGGACTGGGTCCCCCCAGGAGGAGAGGGCAGGTGACTTAGAATGTTTCTCCCCAAGGACCGGACCTGGAAGAAGGCAGGAATGAGGGGTCGTGGGGGCCCAGACTCCAGTTTTGGGGTATCTTCCCATCTCCCTGTCCACCTTCGTCCCACCGCTGCCACTGGCTCCTATTTGCCCCTACTCCGCCCCACCTCCTGGGGTTCTGCTCCTCCCAGGCCCTTGATACTACAGAGTGGATGGCCTCTGACCTCCTTTTCGTCCCACGAAGGCCCAGGTGTCCCTCCAGCCCAGGGCAGGGCCGGCCTGGCTGCCCAGGCTCCGCAGCAGAGCCTTGGCCGTGTCCTTGAGGTGGAAGGAGCCCTCATCCTAGGGGAACAGAGGAGGGTCAGCCCGACTGGCATGGTTCCAGGAAACCTGGCCTCACGGAGCATCAACTATGTAGCAAGCACTACGTAAAGCTTTGACTTAAATTAGCTCATTAAATTATCACAACCTCTGTGGTTACTCTCTTTCACAGATAAGAAAACTGAAGGGTTAGAGAGATTCTGAGACTCATCCAAGGTCTAATAAGTCCTTACCACAATCCCATACAATTGCCACCCTGCCCTCTTTTCCTGCCACCTTTCCCTGCCACCTCTCTGCCTCTTTCCCACCACTCTCCCCTCCTCCCTTATTCTGCTCCAGCTCCACTGGCATCTTTGCTGTTCCTCAAGCATGCCAAGCACTCCCCACTCCGGGGCCTCTGTGCTTGCCATTCTTTCTACGCAGAATGCTCTCCCTCCGGACATCCACCTGGCTCACTTCTCACTTCCTCCAGCTTTCTGCTCCCATCTCATTTCCTTACAGAGGCCTTCCCTTTCTAAAGTGCATCCCCATTGTTCTCTCTCCCTTGCTTCATTTTGTTCCTCATATAAGTTACCATATCCTGACATTATACATTTATTTATCTGGCTGTTTTTGTTGATCTGCTCCTGCTGGAATGTAAGCTCCACAGGGTAGGGACTCTCTTGCTTCCCATTGTATCTCCAACACCCAGAACAGTACCCGGCATACAGCAGGTGATCAATAACTATTTACTGAGTTAATAAAAATGACAAGGCTAAGATTAGAATCTAAGTCACCTTCTTCCAGAGGATCTTCCCACTATGCCGTATTAGGGGTGGAGAAACCAGGGCCATGAGCAGGGTTGGAGCCAGGGGACGGGGCCAGGGCAGAATCACTGACCTTGACGGTACAGATGAGCACTCGGCCGGGCGCCACCATGTTGAGAAACAGCACCATGGCCTCATCTTCATGAGGTGAGTATGTGTCAAACACTCGCTTTGCCATCACATGGCCCTGGCAGGGGACACACCTTTCATGAGTTAGTGTCACTAGCAAGGAGAGCCTGGCTTCAGCCCTCTGGGTCTTCCACCCCAAGAAGCTCACCGTGGCCTGGTTGAGGACGATGACGTGGATACCCCGACCTTGCTCCCGGGCCTCATCCTCCAGTACCTACACGGTAGCAGAGACAACGTCCAACTCTTCGCTCAGGCATTCGAGGAGTCTCTATCACATAGGCACTTAAAACACCAGCTGCACGAAACCTCCCCTCCTGCCTACACCTCTGTTCACACAGTTCTCTTCCGACTCAGCTTGAAGGCCACCTCTTCCAGAAAGCCTCCACAGCACCCCCATCAGAAGAGATCTCATCTTTCAACAACTCCCCCTCCAGGACTTTTCTGGCTCTTAGAGCCCTTCACTGTCTCTGCTTCATCCTGGAAGTATCACAGTCTCCATCACACTGAGCCCCTTGAGGTCGAGCCAGGTCTGATCACCTCCGGGTCCCCAGTGTCCAGCATAAGGCTGAGGCCAAAGAAGGGATGAAGGAGTGGTTACGAAATAAATCAATGAATTAACTGTCTACTAAAGTGAATGATCACTTTTGAGATCCCACTGCATGTACGACATTTCACACACTTTACGTTTAATCCTGACCAGTAGAAATCATTAGTTCCAGTCTATGGATAAGGATGTGAGTGCACCAAAGTCACACAGCTAGAAACTGGCAGAGTTGCAGTTCCCACTTTGGGCGGTAGACCCCGCAGCCAGTGGCCCATGCCCTGAGTAGAATGAGTGACTGTACACCAGACTCCGGCCCACTCACCGTGGTGCCATCCACTGCCACATATACTTTGCTGCGGCTCGAGTACACCTCCACATCCAGGACCCGCCGGGGACCGCTGCCTCTGCGCCGTGGGGGCTCCAGGTGGCCTAGGGCCTCATCTGTGGGAGTGCAACAGGTCATGGAGATGGTCTCCCCACCGGAGTCACACCCCTTGAGATCGGTCTCCCACTCAGCTGTGAGGGTCCCCACCCCATCCTCAGCCTGGCCCCACCATAGTCTTGCTCTGGCTCCGGGTCATCATTGGCTTCGCTGATTGCTCGCCGAGTGTCCAGGATCAACTTAATGTTGACAATGACGGTCACCAACAGGAAAAGCACGGCCCCTGTCTGATGGGAGGGGTGGGGATGATTAAGAGGCGCAACTTCTCTAGCTCATAAAGGGTCCTCCTGAAAGGAGGGCCCTGGCTTGCAGTGAGGGCGTAGGGAAAACCTGGGACCTGTCTCTTCCTCTGTCTGACTCTGAACTAATCTTTCACTCCCTTGACCAGGGGCTAGTTTCATGGCCATCTCCTCAGGAAACTCCCCTGGCCCTTCCCCCCTCCATCAGGGCCCTCCCTACCCAGAGATCCTGTATTCTTCCATTTGAGGTCTTGATTTTCTTGGTCCCCTCCATAGTTAGTTCCTAGAGATGGAGCCAGGCCCAGCGAACCAAGCTGGGGATCAGAAGACCTGGGGCCTAGTCCTCACTGCCTGACAGGTGTGTTCCCCTGGGCAAAGCCTTCCTGATCAGACTTCAGGTTTCCGTCAGAAGCCTAGGAGTTTGTACTTGGGTTCTGATTCCAGAACTCTGGGTCCAAACCACTACCTGGTAGGAACATGACACACTGAAGTTTCCCCTCTAGGAACCAGCTGCCCTCTTCCAGCAGAGGGTGGCCAAGGTGGGTCCCAGTGCCCAGTTTAGGCTGGGATAAAGCTGGGAGGGAGCCGCTGGGAAGTTTGGAACTTCTCTATACCTGACAGAATCTCCGCAGGGCCCGCTGGTTTGTCAGTTTATATTTCCAGGTAAGATACCAGCTCCGCTTCTTCCGAGCCCCAAAGGGCTTGATGAGGGGACTGGGTTTCCAGTCATCCATGCTGGATTGGGGGTCACCAATGTCCTGGACAGTCCATGACTTCAGGAATCTGAGGGGACCAGCGGGGTCACATGGGGTAAGGTGCTCCTCCCAAAGACTGATGCCTTCTGGGGAGCTGAGGGAGGACCTCCCGGCAACTCTTCCCTGCAAGCAACCATGCTGTGTGACCTGGGGAAAGTGGCTCGACTTCTCTGAGTCTGGCAGGAAAATCTTCAGAGGGGTTGGATCACCTGGAAATTCCCCGGGACTGGGGAAACTATCTGAGTCAATGCTGCACAGGGCCCCAGGGGTGGGAGCCAAATAATCGGTTCTCAAGGTTCATTAGCCCCTAACATGACCAAGTCCTAGGCTCCGGTGGCTAAAGGCACAGCGACCCCCCCTGCCCAAATTCTCCACCCTCGCCCCATCCTACGTGGCCCCGCTCTTCTCCTCCCAGGGCCGGGGCCGCTCGAGGGCTGGGGAGACCTGCCCCGGCCGCGCTACCCTCGCGGACCCCCCACCCAGAGGCACTCACGGCTCAGGGCCCCCGAGCCCCGCAGGGGCCCCACTCGGGCCCGCACTGCTCGGCCCCGCGCGCCACGGCCTCCGCCTCCTCCATGCCGCTCGCGGCCCCGCCCCGGCCCGGCCCGGCCCGGCCCGCCCCCCAGCTTCCGCCGGCGCCGCCGCCGTGGGGTGAGAGGGCGGCGGGCGGTGCTTAGAGCGGCGGCAGCAGCGGCGCGTTTGCAATACACAGAACCTTTTCGGCAGCTGCGCTGCCCGGCTGGCGGGTGGGCTGCTGAGCGAGAGCGGCCCGCTCCCCGGCACCGCCGATGGCAAACGCTACTGAAGTCAGAGGCCGAGCACCTTGGACTAGATCACACAGCACCCCGGGGTCAGAGTGGCTGCTGGCCTCGCTCCCAGCCCGTACCCCGTGTGGGCAAGGCGATAACCCAAGCCTGTGGTTCGCACAGCCATTGGAGACAAATGGGAATTAAAATCCAGGTTCTACCACTGTTCTAAGGACTTTAATGATACCTTTTTTATTATTTCAAGGTATTACGGGGGTACAAATATTTTTGGTTACATGGATCACTTTTACAGGGCTTGAGTCATGGTTATAAGTGTGCCTGTCAACTAGATAGTGTTCATTGTACCCATTAAGTAGGTTATCGCTCATCCCTTTCTCCCTCCTCCCCCCTGCTTGATTTCCGTTGAGTTTTACTTCCCTGGGGACTTTAATGATACTTAATTCCACAACAACTCCCTGAGGTAGGCACTATTATTATCCCAATGTCACAAAGCTCAGAGAGCTAGAATTGAAACCCAGCCTGGCTCCAGATTCAGCTCTTAACCACTGCACTCTACTGGCAATACTAATACTTAGAAGAGTTGTGAGGTTTGAATGGGATAATATATACAAAACATTTTGCTTAACAGGATGGTTCCCAAACTTTTAGCTTGCATCACAATCGCCGGAAGGGCTTGTTAAAGCAGAGTACTGGGCCCAAGCTAGAGTTTTAGATTCAGTATCAGGACAGGGTGGGATTTTGCATTTCTAACAAGTTTCTAGATGATGTTGATGCTTGTTTGAAGTGAGTGGGTAGCTAGGGAACAGTTTTAGGCAGGGGAGCAATATAGTCCAATTTATGTTTTAAGGTAACCTTTACTATGTTTTGGGGAATGGATTGCAAGGAGACAGGTAGATAGAAGACCAGTTAGATTTTTTTTGAGCTCTCCCCATTCTATCTGCTTCTTGAATGGTGGGATTGTATCTCCCAAAATGTTAATAGTGCTTGTCTTAGTAGTTGAAGCAATAAGTGATTTTTTTCTCCCTAATAGGTATGTTTTAGAATGGAAGAAAATTCAACACATTTTATTAGCATTTTAAAAAGATGTCCCTCAGGGTTCCTTCCTGACCCTCTTTTCTCCTCAAACTCACTCTCCATGGAACAGCTCATTCATTCTCATGACCTTTGTTACCATCTAGATTCCCAACTCACTCTGGCAGTCCTAACCTCTCTCCCGAGCTCCTGGCTGACTGTTGTCCACCTGCTGCTGGACAACTTCACAGCCCCTCCAACTCAACACCAAGATTGCTGGAACTCATCTCCTCCCACTCCCAGATCTCTTTTGGGTTCTCTTGGTGAACTGCATCAGGCCAAACAGCTGGGAGTCACCCTTGACTTCTTCTCTCTCTCCAGGGACTGGTCCAGGTTTGTTTGCTCAACTCTGTATTCTACACACCATACACAATGGCTAGCACATAGTAGCCTCTCCATAATATTTGTTGAAATCATTCATTTGTGTTTTTTAACAAATATTTAATTTGAATGCCACTATAAATGGATGTAATCAGTCACCCAGTTCTGTCAATCTCACTTCGTAAAGAGCCCTCCATTCTCGTCTAATTCTTCTGCAACCTCACAGGCAGCCCCTTGGTCTAAGCCATTTCCATTTCTTGCCTTCCAACTAGTCTCCTTGATGCTAGATTTTTACTCCTGCAATCCTTTTCTCCTTGCAAAATCCAGAGTAATTTCTCACAAAGGCAAATGTTTTGCCAATTACTAATGTAAAACCTTTCCATGTATGGGTCAAGAAATATTAAGAAAAGGCCAGGCACGGTGGCTCATGCCTGTAATCCTAGCACTCTGGAAGGCTGAGGTGGGAGGATCACTTGAGCCCAGGAGTTTGAGATTGCAGTGAGTTTTTTTTTTTTTTTTTTGAGACAGTCTTGCTCTGCTGCCCTGGCTAGAGTGAGTGCTGTGGCGTCAGCCTAGCTCACAGAAACCTCAAACTCCTGGGCTTATGCAATCCTTCTGCCTCAGCCTCCCGAGTAGCTGGGACTACAGGCATGTGCCACCATGCTTGGCTAATTTTTTATATATATACTTTTAGTTGTCCAGATCATTTCTTTCTATTTTTTAGTAGAGACAGGGTCTCGCTCTTGCTCAGGCTGGTCTCGAACTCCTGACCTTGAGTGATCCACCCGCCTCGGCTTCCCAGAGTGCTAGGATTACAGGCGTGAGCCACCGCGCCCGGCCTTGCAGTGAGTTTTGATGATGCCACTGCACTCTACTCAGGGCGACGGAACAAGAGACTCTGTCTCAAAAAACAAAACAAAACAAAACAAAAACCTAACAAAGCATATGTTACTTAAAATTACAAAGGTAACCATTAGGTGAACTAAAAGTAATGATAGAAATATATAGGGCTTATGGGAAGAGGAAAGTATGAGTATAGAGTGTGAGTTAAGTCCATATATCCATATTTATCTTAATAGGAAGCCAGTGGACAATGTTTAAAATTGAGAAGTAGTGTGGCTGGGCTTGGTGGTGTACTCCTCTAATCCCAGCTCTACTCAGTAGGCTGAGGTGGAATGATGGCTTGAGCCCTGGAGTTCAAATCCAGCCTGGACAATATAGTGAGACCCTGTCTCTAAAAAAGAAAAATAACAAAAATAGTGGTATAAGGCTACTATTTAGAGTTATGAGTAAAAATACCAGGGGAAAAAAATCAAAATGGTTGCTAATGGGGAGTGGGCCTAGAGGTATGAAAGGGTAGGGGAGGGGTAACTATCTTCTCATTGTAAATCCTTCTGTAACCATGGGCTGGAATTAGTTGGAGTCAAAGCCAAAACAAACCACGGTTTTTCGTGCCTCCTCATTGCTCGTAGAATAAACTCCAAACACTTTAGAACCATCTTCTATAACCTTGTTACTCAAAGTGTGGTCCCTGGACCAGCAGCATGACCATCTCCTGGGAGCTTGTTAGAAATGCAGGCTCCCAGGCCCCACTCCAGATTTACAGAATCAGAACCTGCATTTGAACAAGTTCGCAGATAATTCATATGCACAATCAAGCTTACGAAGCATCTTGTAAGCCCAAGATCAAGCCCATGTGGATCTCTTCAGCTTCACCTCTGCTCCTCACTGGTTGCGCCTTTCTACTTCTTTAGTCTGAATTCTAGCCTGGGTGGGAAGCTAAATTCCAGCCATCAATTTAGACTCACTTCATCTGCTCCAGGAAGCCTTCCAGACCTTCTGCAACTCTCTTGTACCACCGTTCCTTAAACTCCCACATCCCTGACTGACCGAAGCTGCTGTCTTCATTCAGCAAACTTATTTACTGGGCTCCGACTGTGTGCCTGGCTGGATTCAGTGCCAGGATGAGCGAAGGCACTGAGGTCTCCCAGTGTTCCTTGAGGTCCAAATCCAGGATTGCCCAGCCCCACGCCACCCAGGGACAGAAGTTGTGTGCGCAGCACTCGGATATATATATCTACACACGGGGCTGCGCGGCTTTTCTGAGTGTTACGGTACTCTCCTCCCGCCCCCGCACCGCGCGGGCGGGGACCCACCGGTTCCGCTCAGCTTTAGCCGCGGAGAAGGGAGGACCCCCGGGAGCGGGACCCCGGCGTCCAGTCTCCCAGCCCTGTTCAGGCTTGGGCCCGCATGGAGGGGACAGTGGAGTCCCAGACACCTGACCTGCGAGACGTGGAAGGCAAGGTGGGCAGGAAGACCCCCGAAGGGCTGCTCCGCGGGCTGCGCGGCGAGTGGGAGCCAGGAATCTCTGGCGCCCTGCTGCTCCCGGGTGAGCCTAGCTCGGGCCACGGCCTTGGGGACAAGATCATGGCGCTGAGGATGGAGCTGGTGAGTGTGGACTCTACGGGCGGGATGAGTCCCTATCATAGGGCCAGAAGGGACGAACTCATGCCCCCAGAGTTAGGCTGGAGAGGAAGGTGTTAAAACTCCCCACCTAACTCCTCAAGATCCCTCCCAGATCAATCCATAAATCCTGGGGTGGAGGGGAGTGACGTCCATTAATTGCCCCCGTCCCAGGGTGAGTGGGGTGTTTGTCGATGGGTGCTGGGGACTTGGGGTGGGAGGCACAGGCTCTTGGAAGTTTTTCCTGTCAAATAACTGGCAGCGGGGAGGTGAGGGCTGGGAAGTTCTGAGAACCTAGTGCAGCATAAATCCTCCCCCACCCATACCGGGCCACCTCTTCCCCCAGCCCCTGTGTGTAAGGCAACCAACCAGTTTTTCTCCTCCTGCCAACTGGGAAAGGGTTTGGTTCCTGTGAGGCTGTGGTGCTCTTCAGCACAGAAGAGATTTGGGTAAAGGGCATATCTGCTGAAAACTGCCTGGACTAGGGGCACTGAAAACATCCTCCCTTTCCTTAACATCTCTCCAGCCCCGCTTAAAATGCTTGAAAGTTCCTAGAGCCATCGCAGAGACAGTAGTGGCAGCACCATCGGTGTTTATTCCCTCCTCCCTGCCAGCCTCCCAGGTAAACTGGATATTTGGATCTCTTCTGTACCTGCTTGGGGAGGAGAAGAGGAAGCAGCAACCCTCCTCTTTCCCCATCGCTGCTGGTCTAGATTCAGAGCCCGAAGGGCAGCTGGGGCCCACCAGGCTCCCCAGGGCTGTGATTCCGGTGAAGGGGGTGATTTACACCTGCCACCACTTTGCAGCCAGTTCTGGGGAACTGAGGAATTGCCAGCCACTCCTGGCCCAGAACCAGGAGCTCAGAGTGACTATGTCAGCTAATAAATCTTCCTGGAGCCCCACTGTGTACCCAGCTCTGTGCCAGGCTGCTCTGTGAGGGAGCAGAGGGAGGGGGTCATGGGGGTTCCCAGACAAGCCAGGGCTCTGACCTTCTGAGATGGCGGGTGGGAGGAGAGCCTGGTTGTGGAGCAGTCAGGGAAGGCTCCCCGGGAGGACTGGAATGCCCAGTGTGTACTTAGCTTTGAAGGTCGGAGGTGAGTGCCAGTTCTCCAGAGTGGGGCTGTGGCTGTACCCACCTAAGCAAGGAGGAGGGCCTGGCTTTGCCTCATTGTACAAACTGTAGATCAAGGCCTAAAAAGAGCCTACGTAGACTGTCTTGCTTTGAAAACTTTCACCGCATGCATGTGCCAAGCATCATGCTGAGCACTTTACCTGATATTCTCTTCATCTTCACAGCAACCCTATTAGGTAAGTGATAAATTTATAGATGAAGAAACTGAGGCACGGAGAGATTAAGTAACTGCCTGAGGTCATGCAAAAAGTAAAAAGCAGGCCAGGCATGCACCCATAATCCTAGCACTTTAGGAGGCCAGGAGTTCAAGACAAGCCTGGGCAACTTAACGAGAACTTGTCTCTACCGAAAAAAAAAGTAAAAAGCAGAGTCAGGATTTGAACCGAGATCATCTGATTACATTTTACATCTTTACATTGAGACCTGCTTAGTGCCAGACACTTTAAACACATTGTATGCCATCGAAATGAGAAAAGGGATCATTATTTCCCCTGTCTCACAGGTGAAACACGCTAGCAAGTGTTCGGGGGCTTGTCTGAACTTACACACGGAGTCAGCGGAGGAGCCACACCTAGTCTCACCAGCTCTCTTTTCTGCCTTGGTGGAAACTGCCTGTTTGTAAACTTTAAGGGGGCACGTTGGACTCTGATTTTGTCTCTCTGTACTCTTGAGCCAGCTGGCCTGGGGCCTGAGGCTGCCTGTGAAGGGAACAAGGGAGGGAACCTTCTGGGGCCAGAGCAGGGAGAGGATCCCTACATCATTCCTTTCTCCTCCTCAGGCCAAGATGTCATTAATCTCTTCCTGTACTCTGCCCTGCCCCACTGGGTTGTACCCAGGAAGGACAAGGGGTGGGGCAGGGGGTTTCCCTTGGAGCCACTGGAGGCAGGACTAATCCAAGCCCTCCAAGGACTGTCCTTCAGTTGTCCCTCTCCCAGCTCTCCGTGCAGGGAGTGGGCAGGCCTGCCCATGAGGCCAAGGTCAGTCCTGCCGTTAGGCCTCTTTCCTCCTGCCCACACCCCCTTCATTCAGAGGCTGAGTGAACAGGCCAGGCTGGGACATGTGGGAATGGGAAACGATGGCAACCTCCCCTCCTTAGTTCTCCCACCCAAAGAACTGTTACTGCGACAACCCACCTCCACAGAGCAGTCTGATAAAAAGCTTTAGGCAAGGAAGGGGAAGACATGAATTCAAGTCCTGCCTCTGCTTCTGAAACATTTTGTGGTCTTGAGCAAGACCCTGTTTCTCTCCTGGCCTGTTTTTCTTCCTTGTGGTGGGGGGAATATGGGGAGGTGGGGATTGTGGAACCAAATGATCTGTAGGAGCCTTTCAGTAACAATATTCTGACAGTCAACCACCAGGGAGCTAGGACTGGGATCTCTAAGCTTGTACCCCAGGGCCTGATTTGGATTGAGCAAGAGGGAGGCATACCGGGACCCCGGGGCTGGGAGAGAGCCTGATACATAGATGTTAAGGGCAGGAGCAGGGAGATTGAATCCCCCTGGGAAGAGAATTGGGTTGGGGTAGCCACTGAGGCTGCATCTCTCCTGAGCTGTTTATCCTTTACTCCGTTTCCAAGACATGGTGTGAAATGAATGTTTCTTTTTCTGGCAAAAAAGCCTTGCTTTTTCCTATTCTGGGGAGTGATGCTGTCACAGTCAGGGAATCCCACTGTCACAGGATTACAGAATCTGGTCCTCAGATTCATTTCCCAGCAACACAGGATAACCCAGCACCCTGAACCCTGGCGACCACCGGAGGGACCAAGGAGAGGAAGGGCAAAAGAATCACAGAACTGAATGTGACCTACCCAACCCTAGGCCGAGCACCAGAAATGAACT
This sequence comes from Avahi laniger, assembly GCA_963575035.1. Lineage (NCBI taxonomy): Eukaryota > Metazoa > Chordata > Mammalia > Primates > Indriidae > Avahi > Avahi laniger. The sequence continues at coordinate 38,563 of CAUYSK010105450.1, forward strand.
GGGCAGGACATGCTGTCAGGGAGCTCATTCAGTCTGGTTAGGGAAGTGGGGAGAAAGATTAACAACTCTAATATAGGATGATAAGTGCTGTTGGAATGCAGGAAGGGCCTCCTGGAAGAGTCTTGACCGTAGAGTGATATGGCTGGGTCTGGCTCTGGAAAGGCCACTCCTGTTAGAGGGAGGAACAGGCTGTCTCCTCTGGTTGGGATGCTTCTCTCCACCTCTTTGGCTAAGTCCTACTTAACCTTCAAGTCTCAGCTCATGTCCCTTATCCTAGGGAGCATTTCCTCACCTCCCCCAGTTGGGTTATGGCCCTCTAGGTACCCACAGCCCTCTGTGCAGCACTTGTTTCCCCGGCATTTGCCACACTGAATTTTAAGAGCTTGCTTCATTATCTTATCTTACCCACTAGACTGTGAACCCTCTGAGGGTAAGAAATGGCGCCTTTTCTTCCTTCATTTAACACAGTGCCACACCTGCAATAAACACTCACTATTTGTCCCATGCCTGAATGCATTAATTCCATCTTGAGGAAGAACAGGGAAGACTTCCTGGAGGAGGTAGCATTTGAGCTGGGCCTTGAAGAATGAATAAAGTCAGTGGGAATTCCAGTTCAAGATGACAGATTGAACATATGCATTTACTTCCATTCCCTCCTGAAACTCCCCTAAAAAGCCTGTAGAAGGATTATGTTAAAGAGGCACGAAGTAATTATGACAATGAGAATAAGATGATAGGAACAACAACAAAAAAAAAAGATGATAGGAACAGCATTTTGGAAGCTGAACTGCAGCAAAAAGAGTGGTAACTAATTCAGACCTGAAAAAAGCTGAGTTCCAAGCCAGCAGTGGAGAAAGCTGAAGAGCAACCCATTTTGTATTATGAAAACCCTCAAAGGTTTCAGGAGTTGGAAGCACCAGGTATTTCTGGAATTGGGGGCACAGGTGGGGCTGAAAACAAAAGGGTTGGTTGAACATTTAAGAATCATTCTAGGCCAGGCAAGGTGGCTTACACCTATAATGCCAGCCCTTTGGGAAGTTGAGGCTGAAAGATTGCTTGAGGCTAGGAGTTCAGGACCAGCTGGGCAACATAACCAGACCCTATCTCTACAAAAAATAAGAAAAATTCCCTGGGCGTGGTGGTGCATACCTGTATTCCCAGTTACTCAGGAGGCTAAGGCAAGAGGATCACTTGAGCCCAGAAGTTTGAGGCTTCAGTGAGCTATTATCACACCACTGCATTCCAGCCTGAGTAACAGGGCAACACCCGTCTCAAAAAAAAAAAAAAAATCATATTCTAAGATCCCTTCCCTTATTGTGCCACCAGGTGCCAGCTACTCGTTTATCAAGCAGAAGACCGGAGATAAAAGTTTTGGAGAGAGAAGGAAAAAAGGAAGGGAGGTTGGAAGAAAGGAAAGAGGAAAGGAGGGAAGAAAGGGAAAACATAGCAGATGTGTTTTTAGCATGTGGAGTTTTGTTTAATGCATTTAGTTTGGTTGTGAAGTAGGATTGTTGTTTTTCACTGTTCGTGTATTTGTCCTCAGAATGAAAGAATTGAAGATAATCTCTTTTATCATCTTATTAATAGTCTATACAATCTGTGTTGTCTCATTTATGTGCATCTCCCCTTATTGAGACTGCAAGTTTTTGTTGAGCAGGGATAATTTCTCTATTATCTTTGTAATTATTAGAAAATCCGTATACCAAATAATCATTTGCTTAATTGAACTACAGTTGTGATATTCTTCCAAAAACACAAATAATTTCAGGTATAAAATTTTGCTCTATGCTTTTGCCATAGTGTTTAGAAAAACCCAAACCGTGTTTTTCTTATTTTTTCACTTAATACAACACAACAATAATCATTCACACATAAGACTTTTGTGGCCCCAAATGTGTGAGAATTTCTCCCCACCAGCAAGCAAGCAATCAATTCTGCAGCCGATACCCGCAAGGTATCCTCTCATTTAATTCTGACACTGTCTGCCTGGAGAGAGCATCAGATCCCACAGGTTGAGGGCTCCGTCCCCAAGACTGCTCCCGTCTTCAGACACCAGCTTTACGTCCGGGCTTCTGGAACTTCTTTTTTTGCCTGGGCTAGAGTGAGTGCCGTGGCATCAGCCTAGCTCACAGCAACCTCAAACTCCTGGGCTCAAGCGATCCTTCTGCCTCAGCCTCCCGATTAGCTGGGACTACAGGCATGTGCCACCATGCCCGGCTAGTTTTTTCTATATATTTTTAGTTGTCCAATTAATTTCTTTCTATTTTTAGTAGAGACGGGGTCCCGCTCTTGCTCAGGCTGGTCTCAAACTCCTGAGCTCAAACAATCCACCCGCCTCGGCCTCCCAGAGAGCTAGGATTACAGACGTGAGCCACTGCGCCTGGTCTATGGAACTTCTGACTGACCGTCTTCAAGTTGGGGTTCCCTTGAGCCCCTCTTTGGGTTTGCTTAAATTGCTGGAGTGGCTCACTGAACTCAGGGAAACACTTCCTGGTTTATTATAAAGGATACAGATGAAGAGATGCATAGGGCAAGGCGTGTGGGAAGGAGTGCGGAGCTTCTGTGCTCTGCCTGGGCATGCTGCCCTCCAGGAACCTCCATGTGTTCAGGTACTTGGAAGCGCCCTGAACCCTGGCCTTTGGGACTTTTATGGAGACTTTACTAGTTGTCCACGATTGAAGCATGGACACTGTTGAAATGTGACTGGACAAAAAGGGTACGAGCTAAACCCACAAGGCCTGTCTGTTTAGATTCTTCTCAGCCTCTCTGTGCAGCATTCCTTTCTCCAGGGTATGAGGCAGGACCCTCTCTGGGATGAGGGTCTTATCACCCACAGTCAAATTAGAATCCTGCCTTGGGCAGGTGAAAGGAGAGCAGGAAAAGGTCAGAGACAGAGATCCTGAGGCCTGTTGCTGAGGCCTAAAGCACCCCAACATTAAAACAAGAGACTGTAACAGTGGCTATGGGAGTTATGAGCCAGGAACCATGGATGAAAACCTATATATGTGTATGTTTATATATATGTGTAATATCACACATAGTAAATAAGTTGACCATAGTAATATGTATAGCCCAATAGCTACCATTTATTAATACTTGTCAGATGGCATGCTATGCACATTAATATGTACCCTACATTTCTAATGATAAACTTTTTTTTTAAAGAATTTTATTTTATTTTATTTTTTTTGAGACAGAGTCTTGCTCTGTTGCCCAGGCTGGAGTGCTGTGGCTTCAGCCTAGCTCACAGCAACCTCAAACTCCTGGGCTCAAGCGATCATCCTGCCTCAGCCTCCCGAGTAGCTGGGACTACAGGCATGTGCCACCATGCCTGGCTAATTTTTTCTATTTTTAGTAGAGACAGGGTCTTGCTCTTGCTTACGCTAGTCTTGAACTCCTGACCTTAAGTGATCCTTCTGCCTCAGCCTCCCAAAGTGCTAGGATTACAGGTGTGAGCCACAGTACCCAGCCATGATAAACCTTTAAATTAGATAGTATCCTCAGATTATAATAAATGAAGGTTTAAAGAAAAAAATTCCAATTTCATATGGCTCATTAATGGCAGAACTGGAATTTGAATCTAAGTCTAATTCTAGTGCCTGATTTTTCTCAGTATATAAATACTTGACTCTGGTTTATCATTGTAGATGTGAATAAAGCAATTATTTCCTGAATAATTTAATAAACACTGTTCAAGTGCAATAAACGTTTATCAAACATTTATTACATGTGTGTATGTATACAGTCATGCACACATAATGACGTTTTGGTCAACAATGGACTGCATATACAACAGTGGTCCCATAAGATTATAATGGAGCATATATAGAAACCTGATGCATGGCACTTGATATTGGCATTGCAGATCAAGTAGGGTAAGTGATTGATATTCAGTAATGGTGCTGGGACATCTAGGTTTGTATAAGTATACCCTACGATGTTCATACTCTGTGATGAAATTGCCTAATGACACATTTCTTAAAACATATCCCCATTGTTAAGCTATGCGTGACTGTGTATATATGTATAGAATAGAACAGAAGGTCCCTAGGTTGGGAGACACTAAGCACAGCTGAGAAAAAGAGGGATTAAATAAAAATGAACTAAATATTATGAAATACCCCTGGTAGCCTTTACCCCTACTTGGCTCCTAGAATATTGGCAGTCTTCATTACATTATACTCTCTAGATGGGTATAATATGGGGAATATGATGAACTCAAGAGGAGAAAAGAGATTGTTTGATTGCAGACCTTCTTCAATCAAGCAATCCAATCAGATCACCCGTAGTGAGGTTCAGAGTTTCCAGTCATTTTAGAGATCCACTCAGAAGTGTGAGCAATAGTTAAAGATCATAAACATCTGACCTTCTAATTATATAGACCTAAACAGAAAAAAAGCAACTTGAATGAAATGGAGATAAGAGAGAGAGAAGAGAACTTATAAAAATCATTAATCATATCCTTAGAGAGATGAAAGATAATATTGCAGCCATGAACAAAAACAGGAAGGTATAAAAAAGAAAAACATTCAGAGAATGTTCCAACACTTGGAAATAAAAACATGATAGAGGCTGGGTGCGGTGGCTCACACCTGTAATCCTAGAACTCTGGGAGGCCGAGGCAGGAGGATTGCTTGAGCTCAGGAGTTCGAGACCAGCCTGAGCAAGAGCAAGACCCCGTCTCTACTATAAATAGAAAGAAATTAGCCAAACAACTGAAAAAAATTAGCCAGGCATGGTGGCGCA